>JAYKAV010000411.1:457990-527270 GCA_035582835.1 Phoebastria nigripes | reverse complement strand
TTTTTTTTTTTTTGCGTGTCTGTCTCTCAGTGCTGAGAACGGATATCGCCCTCAGAGAGCGCAGCTGAATACAAAAATATAAGTATTAGCAGCTTTCAGACTCACCTTTTCATCCAAAACTCAATGAGAAGAGGGAAGCGAGCTCCTGAGCTATTCCCAGTCTGCCTGGAGGAGCTTTTTCACCAGAGCCCGACTCTCTGGAGAACAGCTCACAGCAGCTCTCGACGCAACAAGGCCTGGACAGCCATTACATGATTTTAACACACATCTCTTATGCAGGTGCCGAGGTATGCGAACACTTGCGAGCACAAAATGTGGGGAAAGAGTAAAATGGCTGCAAACAGTTAACGCACTCCGACAGTGGATTCCCTGCCTGACCCAGCCAGGAGAGAGAAAGTGCCAGCACCCAGCACTCACTAAAGCCGTACTCCTCTCTCCATCTAATTCAAGCAGGAAATGTCTTTTTAGACATGCTTAGCTGTGTATAGGTTTATAACATTTCCCAGGCTGTTTCTTTCCTCTTGGACATTCAGATCTAAGGTTTCTCACTATCCATTCTTCAGGAACATTAGCAAAGAGCTAGTCTCTTCGCAAAGAATAAGATGAGGTAAGTGAACTTCTGCACTGAACTGAGCTCATAACCTGCTGGGTAGTTTGCTTATAAAATGGGAGAAATACTGTTAATCGTATTTGCTTTCTCTTGATGTCAAATATTTTCCTAAACATCTCCTACCGAGTGCAAACATGCTTCCCATTGAAATGTATGATCGCAAATGGAAACGATCCATTTCTGCTTATGTCTAGATTTGACCTTGTACTGGAACTTATGCTGCTGTACCGTTCTGAGCACAAAAGCCTCTGACCCAGAGGCTGTCAGATAAACAACAGCACTGACTCCTTGCACACACACATAGAAGATACAAAAATCTAAAATAGTTGGCTCGTCTGGTCATTACTCTAAACCTTTAGCTTTGCAACAGTGATTCCCAGTGAGTTCATTTCCATGGTGGACCCAGTGCTGTTAAATGTCCGATTTCTAGTGCCAAGTAATTAATCAAAACTGAAAAGCAGTTAGTTTCAAAAAAATTGGCTTCTACTTGGGGTCATGTTAGATCTTCTTTAATGGATAGTCTTTCTCTTTCAGCTCCCTTGTTGTCATCAATCTCCTTTAGAAACATCTCTTCAAGGAAACATTTTACTAAAATGCTGCAGTCTTCATCTCTCATGGTTCCTGATCTTTGCTGGCTCCATAGTATCATAATTAATAAGAACTAATTCTTTCATTTCCCTTTTTAAGGAGCAGAGAGATTCTACATTTTTTGAGCATAGAGAAGCGAGGCTGTCACCCATGAGCTGGAAAAGCTGTTAGCAATGGCAAGGCCAAGTGAAGGCTCCACAACGCCAGTGGGAAAAGAAAAGTGTTAACATTAGTTCTGTCATAAGATATTAAACTAATTCCTTGCTTTATGCCACCACTATCCTGCTGAAAGGCCGAATCAGCTCAATTATTAGGCATGACACAACTCAGCACAGCACTGAACGTGTTGCAGTGAAGAAAAACCCTGCCATACCTTGCTGCCTTCCTGGAACAAAACATTAACTTGCTGAGGGAAAACGCAGATGTGGCTGCTGAGGAGATGACCCAAGTCTGGACAGGCAACTGCATCCCCACCTTGGGGCCAGGTCTGACGAAGAAGGTTTCCAAAACTATGCCACCCCTCCGCTTTAGCAATGACCCTGAGCTACACATTACGCTATTACGCACTTCAGATCATCTCCACTGCAAGCTGCAGCACTAAAACCAGATATTAAAACCATGTGGGAGGTATCAGTCCTTACTGTTATTTCCTTGTCATCATAGGTAGATGGGATGCCCCAAGACATTTTTCCTGTGGCTCTGAACTTTGTTATGACTAGCAGTGGACAGTAGCACTCACACTTGCTTTGGCCAGTAGAAGACACAGGACAACGGAGAACCAACCTGTGTCTGTGCCAAGACAAACCTCCTTTGTAAAGGCTCAACTTGGCATCACCTTCTCATGTCAGAGCCTAAGCAGTTGCCTGACAAGGCAAAGCCACACTTGCAGGTGGTGGCTGCAAGGAAACGTAGGTGACATTGCTCAATAGGCGAGACCCTGACCTCAGCACAACATGAACGTCCACTCACTCTGGGCCTCGTCTACAGCGCGCTGAAGTCAAGGAGTACTAAGGTTGCAAGTTAAATGCAAACTGTTTTCTGATTTTCTAATGAAGATAGCTTAAAGTCATGAACAGTTTACTAAAATTACTAGCACCAATTTCCCAATTTTATTGATTATTGCACATAAAATTTTATACAGTAACTCATGGTGGTCCCACAAAGTGATACTTATGTTTTAAGACAGACTTAAACATTTGGGCTAGGAAAATTTTGTCTCATTTTGAGTCACATTTTCAAAGACTTATACACCAGTTTGCTCCCTGGAAAAAATCACATATAGAAGTGGAGTCATTACTTACATTCTTGCAACTGCCTGATTTCTACTCCTCTGTACCTGCAGAGACAAGCACACGAGTTTTCACGTTGCTGAATGAAACCACTTGACATAAGCCTTTCTGGCAAAACTCCATCCACATACAAATAAAAAGCTCAGTCTCATTATAAAGGGAAAAAAAAATAATGCTGATTTTTAAGTGATTACATTAAAAAGCATGAGTTCAGATTACATTTGTAAGACATTGCATCTGCAGGGTAACGAGGGACACCAGTGCTAGCCAAGACTACAACTGTATTTTAAGGCCTAACGATACCTTTGAAAACTTCGAGGGCTCTTCTTGCCAACCCCTCTTCCAGAGCAGCAGCAGCAGCAGCGGCCAACAGGGCTCTGACACTTCTATATGTACTACCTCCAGGAAAACAACACTTTCAGTCCTGCCTATCTGCTCTGTTCTGCGACAGTTTATCTTCAGAAAGGGACTGTTTAACCAGCATTTGTCAAGATCTGACCTCCTGCAACAGGGGCCCACAGCGCTGGTACAATAAAAATAATACATTTGTACATCTAGACAAATGAGTTCCTCCTTTTCCTTCAGCGGTGTCATCTTGGCTTGTGCGCTCCTTTCAGAGATGCTAACAACTGGCAGCTCTGCTCAGGGAGATCACTGATCTAATTTATTTTTCCTTCTCCCTTTAGGGAATGCTATCACAACACTCTAAGATCATTGCCTTTACATCTCACTCCCCTCCCCTGATGAAATGGCTCTGAAATGTCACCACCTGATCTGCRGGGGAAGCTGCACCCTTGCAAGCCCTTCCATTAACTATTCCTGTTGACAGCTTGTAGCTTCTTCACCGAGCTGTCTCTCCTTACCCAAGGGGGTGCTTCTACAGGACCTTCACGGCTGGCTTTTAACTGTCTTGTAATCACAGCTCACAACGTGCTGGTTGACAAACTCCTGTTTTATTAATATTTTATCCTCAACACTAGCTTTTCCATGATGCTGTTCAGCTTTAACGCAGAGACACTATTTCTATGCCATCTCTTGATGTCTAGGGCTTAGCAGCAAGAGACGTGTTTGGAAACCTAAATAACCCCACCTCTGAGGCCTCAAATCATGCTATTTCTTCGCTTCATTTTTGAGGCACTTGAAATGCTTTCACAAGATGGAGAGGAACTTTACAGGTTTGTGCTTGTTCTCAAAGCGTATTTGTTCAGCAACAGCTCCTTGTAAATGGCTGATTTGGGGCTGTATTTAAACTGGAAAGCATCTCGGAACAGTTGGATGGGAAACGTGTTACAGGAGAACACAAACAGTCATCTGGAGGAGCTGCTCTCTGGGGGCCGCCAGCCTGTCCTAGCAGGAGAACGTCGATGTTGGCTGGAAAGCCATAATACATAATAAAACACAGGAAGCCCTTTTTCGTTATTGTTGCTACAAACTCTGGCAATTTTCTGTGGCACGCAATACTCCCCACCTTTGTGTTCGTGCGTTCTTCCACACTGCCCCCTGTCTTCGGGATGACTGCTCTATTCCAGCTCAGAAAAGTAACATTTGAAAACATTTGAAAGTATTATATTTCTCTTCCTTCCCAAGATGGCAGTTGCAGTGGGRCTTTTGGCCTTTTGACACACTTTGCGCATGATCTCCCACGGCAGCACCTTTTAGTACCACCCTAGTTACCCATCGGCAGAGATGTTGGGCATCAACTGCTTTGATGGACCAGAGAGCTGGTGCTTTTACAGCTCTCCCCCGATGACATAGAGCTTTTCTATTTCTCRCACTAGGACTAGAGAAGTGGTAGTGTGTATGCCAGTGGCAAAAGTGCCCATTCCAAGATAACCTACTCTCTATCTTCAGGCAGAGTATTCCCTTTAAACATCAATTCACAAACCCAACTTTTCTTGGTCTATGAGATGTTCACCAGAGCTTACCCCTGCCCAGGCTTTAACATGCCCAATTTTGCATTTTCCCATCCTTATCTCCAATTTTGTCCTGCCAAATACAAACTAGACTATTTACACATTAACACAGTAGCCCTGTATGTTCCAAGACAAAAATAATTACCTTATTCAGAAATATGCATTCATTTGCGATTGTATAACCTTTTCTCTTACCCCTATAAATATAGAGCCAGATTCTGCATCATGGAAGCAAAAGCCCTGGCCCCTTAATTAAAAAAATGAGTAATTTCAAATTCTTTAAAATTATACCTAAAAATAGAACTGAATGCGCATACTCTACAGAGGAGYGTAGGCACTTGTTCATTAATCTCTTGCTGTTCATTAAAATGCATGATGATTTAAAAAAATTTATCATTGAAAACAATTAATTTATATAAATTCACAGTATGAAATTGCTGAGAGTAGGGACATTAAAGGTATTAGCTGATGCACTATTATTATTTCATGACAGCTGCCAGAATATCTTTATATAGAAACATTTATGTGTGTGTATATATATGCATGTATTTATTTATGTATATATATGTATGTATGTATGTATAAAAGATAAGCACAATGCAATGAAGACTACATATAAAAAAAACTTGGCAACTGTAGAAGGCAGGTGTTTCCCATGGCTCTCTGTTAAAGAGCATTCTGCAGTTAACGATGCCGTGAAAGACTGCCTGTAGACCAGAAACATATGCATCAACAGAAGACTACAGCCATGAAAGACCTGCAGGTATATGGGTAAAAAAACAAGGCTAAACATCAGTGCACTCAATACACTCAATCCTACATCTAAAAGCATCTTTAAACAAAGAAGTTGTTGTCTGGAATGATATACACACCGGTAAGGTGGGAGCTGCAAACATTGCTACTTCCGCTCTGGAATAAAATCAAAGGCGAAGGGCCAGATTCCTAAAAAGTAATGTTCAGTCTCCCACTTTTCCTCTTAGGTTACATCCAAGACAAAGTAAAGCATAGGATCAGATTCTGGTCTTCCAGCAGTATGAAAGACCCCATTGAAATCAATGTGTAAAACTCAGCAGTTCCCTACCATGCAATTTTCTACATAACATTTGTGCCATTTCCCACTGGAATTAACGGTAGCCATGAAAATCCCCTGAATTCAAGGCTCACGCTTTGGAGCAGATGCACAGCTGCAGAGGGAGCAGGATGAGTGGGAAGTCTTGTCATACCCAGTGCTCCCACCGGTGAAGACCCCTGCCTCATGCCCGCTCTGTGGCTATGGCACTTTCCGATCTGGGAGCAGGGCTTGCCACTTATTATTTCTAATAAACATAAATAAATAGATAAAAGAAAATGTGAACACGTCCACCTTGGTTAAGTGGCCCGATCAACTGTGGTATGTAGCACATCCGCCCCACAGCAGAGAACCAGGCAGTAACCTTATCAGGGAAACAGAAGCCTGGGGAAGCAGTCCAGCCTTACAGCGTAGGCTGCCCCGTCTCCCCAGGCTCACCTCTGCCCTCCAAAGCCAGCCATTGCACCTACCTAGGCTTAGCCCTGCCTTACTATAGTCAAAGATGACATACCGCACATCAGAAGTGATGTACAGTATGTCTGGCTTTCCAAATCTGGAAGCCAGCAATAGCATGTTTCTCGCAGTAACTGTTGCTCTTCCTGAAAAATGATAATATTTTCTTTGAGTTATTTTAAAAAAATAAATAATCTGGCTCCCTCTACCAACGTTACAAGCACCTCCCTCAGGAAACTATTTTCAACCCAAGAAAACAGCAAATGCAAGGTATTTTCGGGTGGATGGATTTTATCTAGGGTTCTAGCAATTTAACTGAAGGCTAGAAACTCCAGCCATATCATAACCCACAGTTTCCTTCTGTTTACCTGCATAGGCTCTAATCACCTGTGCAACATCTGTTGGTATTCTAGCGTTACTGGCAAGACACCAAAATAACCGTATTCTGTATAACAAACAGTTGCAGTTTCCATCTCTCTCCTGGTCTGCCTGCTTCAGCTTACAAAGCCAGAATAAACCCTGCCTGCCTGCCAGGGTATGAGCGTGATCAGAAAATGTCACTTCAAGGGTATGATAGAAACCAGAATTGCATGATTATGGTGTTTCTTCAAAACTATGTCTTTGGGTAATTTTCAGTTCCTGTATGAAAGACTAGGATTAGACGATAAAAAATAAACCACAGCCAGAGCAGCGGAGTTAAATACCGGGCCCTTCTGGACACGAACGCAGGAGCACTCAGAGAGACCCCTGGCTATGCCCTTCAGATTTCTAAAATACATGTTTTGAAGCACTTTTTTTAAGCACAGATTTGTTTCCAGGTTTGGGGGCAACCATACACCAGCAAGAGAACAGAACCACCTTTGCAACGCGTTTTACTTCTGCGGGGAGCAACCGTCCCACTCCTACGGGGTCTGCAATCAGAGCAGATGCGGCAGAAGAGGAGAGTGGTGGGGAGAAGCAGCCGAGATCTGGTGACTTGCTCAAGATTGCACACCAGGTAAGAGCTGGAAGAGAGTCACTTCACCAGAGTGGGGTTTTTTACCTCTGGGTTTTCCAGAGGTCATGACCAAAATGTCTCTCAGACTCTCCTTTTTCTTTCATCTGTCCCATCCCCTTGGCTTCTCCCCATTCTCTACAGCAGACATTTTGTACGAGGTGAAGGAGGTCCCAGYGCAGCGAAGGTGCCCCCACCCCTCAAGGAGCATCTAACACCTCCACCGCCCCACCTGGGCTTCGCTGCTGCCGTCCGGCCCCGCCGGCTTCTCCTCTTCCCTGGAGGCGGGGATCAAAGAGAGACCTCCTATGGCTGCAACTCCAGCGTGACACCTCACCRTGATGGCAGAGATGCCTGCGTGCACAGTAAACCTGCAGTTGCCATATTTGCTGCGGCTAACCATCTTACAGATCCCAAGGAAAAGGCAAAACAAAGCTTAGGGTTACACATACGCTGAGGGAATACGGGGATCCGTAACACAGACRTATTTACTTCGCTGATTAAGATCAGTAAAGTTAACTGAAGAGCAAAGACAAAGAAGGTCATCATATACACGTATTTTCAATTTATAACTTACTCTCTCCTATTTTTTTTTTCCTTTTCAAATCTTACAAGGTGAAAAAAAAAGGTGCAAAACAGCTTCCCCAGGGGAGAGGCAAGAAGTACAATGTACATGGCTGAGGAAAATAACGTGCTTTCCTGTTGCTGAAAAATATCTCACACACTTGGATTACTTCAGTTTTTCCTCAAAATTTACACAGATGCTGCTGACCATTTCCCTTTTATACTGATTAGCTTTTTCCAGGAAGCATTTTTTTCCCAAAACACTCCTTTCCTTCCTGAAGAAGCCTGGTGCACGTTAGAGGATGTTTCTGTCAGAATGAAGTCAGAGAGTTATTTTTAAAATGAAAATCTTGCGTAGAAAGTGATTCTCCAAGACTTGTGAAGAAAGTAGTTTGGAAAAAAACCCCAAACCTACAAAAATACCTCTTTTGCCTTAGTTTGGTTTGTGTGTTTGTTTTTTTTTTTTAATATAGTTTTTCTTTTATGAAGGACAGGGGGTTTTATAGCTTTGAATAAATATGATTGCATCTGCTTATCTCACACAGAAAATATTCCTACCAAATATTGTAAAAATATTTTGATACGACAACAGTAAATACGAGCAGAAAGTAACTCCCATCAGTGACAAGAATTTTGTCATATGCTATAGGTATGTTGGTTTCTGCTCCGGACTGAGATTATCCACATATGTGTTTGGTCGGTCCGGACTGAGGAGCATAAACCAATCTGTGCAGGATTGGCAGAACTTGCTGGGACTATTTCTGTCTCTGTCTTTCATAATGACATTACCAAAATTGCTAAGACAATATTGAAAGAAAATCACATAAATAAAACATATATGTGTCTTAAAAGAAATCATAAACTCATCTAAAGACTTGATGTAGTGAGCAATATGAGGAACAGTATTCAATAAAGAAAACATAGTAAATAATCTGAAAATTGAGATCTTATACCTTGTGACGATGTGAGATCAAAGAACGCGTCTTCTGGGACCTCTCTGGACTTAAGCTCAGGCACCTGCTTTACACAGAGGGATTAAAAGGGTAATACAAATCTTGGGAACAGATTTTGTCTCCTGAAATTATAATTAATAAAAGTGCATTGCATATTAATTATACATACATAAATAACAATTTAATACATGCAAATATTTATAAACCCACTGCTGCAAAACACAGGGTTTCGCTCTGCATGTCAGTGCTAAGCTTCCCTTGACTTTACCAGTGGAAGATCAGGCCTCAAGTTTAAATTAAAATGTAATTGGTGAGATTATCCTAGGGGAAAAAGGGCTCTTAGGGACAAGGGAGAGCCACTCAGAGAGTAAGTGATTTCCAAATCAAAATTACTATTTTTCTAAAACTTGAAACACAGCCAAAAATTCAGCCCTGAAGTTTAAGAAAATCACCACTGTATCCATCAAACTGCTGAAAGACTACAGCTCCCAGGCAAGGCTAGAGGTCCTTCTTTTTCACCCTAATTAATGCACATTTCTTTTCTCTCGCATCACCATTACGCTCAAAACAAGAAGCCCCACCATCACCAAGGAACTGGGGGGACTGGAGGGGGAATCACCAGCTTCCCAGTTAAAGTCACAAAATCTGACTTGCCTGTCCAGATGCGACCAAAGTCTTTTGCAAATTAGTGGACACCCTCACACAGCAGTTTTTTAGCAGTGGCATTTACTCCATTCCTCGCTGGTTATTTCCAGGCACTACAAAACCTACCTCTTAGTAACACCTTYGTTGACAGACTCGCCACCAAAGCACACCTGGCGTAGCTTGAAACAGAAGAGATCCGTCCCTGAAGAAAGCTAAAAGAAGTAGTGCAGGACAGCTATGCTTTCTGGTCCTTATACTGTCTCTTCGCTGCACAGAAAATTTATAGCCTTCAGGTTCCTGAACTGACACCTTCCCTGTTAATCGCATTCACCTGTGATACGATATAGGTGTAAAAATAATGTTCAGCTGACACTGGCTTGGTTTTTTATTTCTTACCCAAGTAATGCATGCAATGCAAAAATCACATTTCCTTATATGCTTCAAAGGACCACAAGCATATGTGTGCACACACATCCACACATGCGCGCACACAACTGTGCATAGGAGCCATCTGTCACAATCAGTTTCTTAAATGTAAAAACATTATTAACTCAGAGACAGGAAGGAGCCTCGGGAGCAAGGGGAAAAAATTGCTCAGATAATGACTTTACTCTAAATAACCTGACAATCTCTCCTTCTTTGGCATTTTTTAATCATTTAGAAAGACAGAACATGACGAGGCAACTTGCATGACCAGTGTCACCGGTTTAGAGTTTCTTCAAGCAGCTGAATTTATACTGCTGTAGGGTAGAATAACTTTATTTTTTATGCTTAGCTTATAACTATGGAAAATCCTTTATAAGCATACTTCCTCCTAACACACAGTATCTATCCAATCTATCCTTAAGCATGAACACTGACCCATATTCTTCCTTCCAAAAATGGCAATGGTCCAAGGAGTTTTCTACTCCTACGGTTTTGGGGTTGGGTTTGGTTTTGTCTTTAGGAGCTACTTTCCTCTAACTTACTACCAAACTGATCCAGATTCTCGGAGAGAAGATGTTCATGAACAAGATCCACTATCATGAACCATTTGCTGCCTGCTGAATTTCTTATGAATACGGGTGGGAAAAGGTAATATTTTCAGTGCAAGGCACTTGTCATGTGGCAACGTTATAATCCAATACCAAGCTTTACAACAGTATGTATAAATCCATTATAGAGCTCTAGTAGAGTTAAAGGGACCATTCAAAGACAAGGAGAGCGCGGGAAATGAGAGTGAAGAAAGAAAATGAGAAAAAAGTTTGTTTATCCAGCATATGAGCAAGTCACAGCAGGACTGCACAAACACACCAGATGACACGGTCAGCAGGGAAGGAAATACCCAGCGTATAGTCCTAGGTGAGCCAAGATTATCCATTAATCTAAGACTGCAGAGAACGGAAAATATGATCACAACCCCGAGCTGAAAGGAGGGGGAAAGGGAGGGGGAAAATCCTGGACTCTGGTAATTTCACCCTGTTCAGTGAACCTTTATTTTTTCACTTAAATCATTGAAATAAAGAAGAAAGTTTGCTGCTGGTGTCTGTTTGGCTGCTCCTAATCAAAGACATTGAGTGGATTTCTTAACAGTGTTCCAGAAAACATTGCAGTGAAAACAACACTAAATTAGATCTTAAGCAGCCAGCAATCTGATTAGCAGATACAGATCTTTAAGCAAGTATTTTACTTCCTTTTCACTTAAAAAATATCCCAATGTTTTCTTCCACCATCCTGGAATTTTCTTCATTAATTGTGCTAAAATTCATATAAAAATTAATAAAATCCAAGGGGTAATAGATCTATCTTCCTTTAAGTCTTACTAAGAGATGCATAGTTTTAATTTATGGATATACAAAGGAAGTTTTAAAGTATTATTATGGTTAAAGAATATCTCAGTGCAGTTTTTACACAACAGGCTTTTGTTATTTAAATAGCCAGTTACCGCAGAGCGCCAAGTTTCTGAATCCAGACTGAGCCTGTGAGCAGCTCAGCCCAGAGAGGGCTGAGGGTGCTCTGCACATTTCCAGCAAACACTTTGCACTTTTTGGTGCTTTTATATTTGAAACA
Source organism: Phoebastria nigripes (assembly GCA_035582835.1). Taxonomy (NCBI): domain Eukaryota; kingdom Metazoa; phylum Chordata; class Aves; order Procellariiformes; family Diomedeidae; genus Phoebastria; species Phoebastria nigripes. Next base: position 516,143 of record JAYKAV010000411.1, on the reverse strand, counting down.
ACTTTAAAAAAAATTGGAAGTTAGGGAAACATCATTCATAGACTGAATTGAGCTGTGGGCTTCATCCCAGCATCTCATTACAGGAATCCCTCTAGCTGCCTTAATAAATTTGAAGAAGCTTTCATTACAGGACAGTCCTCTTTGATGGAAGACAGTTATCTTATGATCGATGTGTAATTATGCTCCATGTTTAAGAGCCATTCTCTTCTCCAGCAACTGTGGAAGGTGAAGTAGTGTATGAATGTTTCACAGAACATACTTCATTGAATTACACTGAAGAAAAAGATATATTTATTTCAAGAAATGCATGTCTGATTCTATTGGGCTTTATATTGTAAAATTAAGAATATTTATTAATCTTAATATCAGAGCAACCAAAGTTGTTTAAATATTTACCTTTCAAATACTTTAATAACTACATTATTAACAATAACATTTTTTGCGGTTTAATGTTTCCAAACTTAATGATTTTTCTTTGCCTCAAGTTCTCACAATGTTTAACCTCACAACAGCATCTGAGTTAAGACTTCTTTGGGATTGACACAAATGATGTGGACTGAGTTTAAAAAAGACAGCAGATTAGAAATATAATAGGATTTTAAACAAAAATGGGTTGTGGATCTTTCTAGGAGAAATAATAAATATAAAGAATAAATTAATATAGATAGCAGGATTCACACATATGTCAGTAAAAACATTCTGAAAAAAATTCTTACAAAACAGCACATTCCTATCCATCGCCAGATATATCAAGCTATTTTTGTAATTCTCACTCTCTTTTACGCCCTGTTTGGAAGCTGTACGCAACTCAGCTAAATTAATTTGTCTGTGTTGGAGGTTCAGTCTGAGCTCTTCACTTCTGGCACTGGAGCCAAACTCTGGTCTCAGCAACACAGTTATGTTGCTCATGTAAGCCTGTGGGAACTTTTTCAGGGAAAGTGGTAAATTTTCTGGTTTTACTAGGCAAGCTGAGAGCAGAATTTGGCCCCACATAGGCTTACTCTATAACAGTTAGAGATTACCTAGGTGCCTCGCTGCTTTCTGGTACCAATAGCCTCCTTCCCTCTGTACGGCTTTGACTCTTTTCATTCTCAGACCACAAGGCTCCCACAGAGCTTCCAGTAGTGGAAAACTGTTTCATTCAGGTCGATGAGGACAAACTCAGCCCCTTATCCTCAAAGGGGGCAGAACAGTGTCTTAATGCTGCAATTCATCCCCTTCAGCTCCCCCAGATCATCTCCAAATGCATTTAATTTCCTTCCCATCCACCTCTCTGGAATCACTGTCATGACTTCTCCATCCAAGATCCACAGCTTTCCGCTGTCTCACTCTTCGGTTTCTAAGGTGTCCTATAGCTTTCCATTTCATATTTCCGTTCTTTTTATTTTGCAAGAGGTCCCACAAAGCTTTCCCTATCTGGTCTCTTTTGGGTTCTTTCCATCCTCCTCGAAGTCCAAATCTCATCTCACTACCGCTGATTGTTACTCCGTTTTTGATAGGCCCCCATCCCCTCTTTTTGGCTGCGGTGTCAAATCTGTCAACACCCCCAAGCAAAATCTTCCTAGTATTATGATTTGCACAAATTTCCATCAGGCCCCAACTTAGACTGGGGCTTTCCTCTGTATCACAGCTACCAGCTGAACCAGTGCAACTGCTAACACAGCTAGGCAATGCTGGCACATTTGCACCCACAGTGTTTAGTGGTTTTGAGGCATAATGAACTTCAGAATTGCAGCTATCATTTTTTTCCCCTCCATTGTTTAATTAATTTTATTTTACTTATTTATTCAGGCTGATTGACTGTCATCTTAAAGGTGTCCTGAATTGAAAGCCCCATTAACTATGGGAAGCTTAAATTTAGGGCCGCTTTTTCAAAATAACAGAAGTCTCGTGGAACAAACTCCTTATACCATTATTACAAGAAATTCCAAAGAACACGAAGTCCAGCAAACAAATCAAAGGCAAAAAAAGGCAAACAGATGATCATTTGTTAAAAATGACTGCTTCTAAGAACATTTTTATAAGTAATACAAAAAGCAATGAAAAGGTTCTCACCAGACTTTATTGAAATAACTCTGGGGAAAATCCATTAGAAATACATTTGCAATCAGTCCAGTATCAAATTTCTACTGTAAATATGGCAATTAAGAAGGTCAAGTTACCCGAGGTTGTGTAAGAATGAGATGMGCAGTTAAAAAGGAATTTATGTCGAGAGTATTTTGTATACAATTTATGTCTTTTACTCTCTGTTAAAACACATCATACTTTTTCTTATACGTTACATGACATTATAKTCACAGTAACGGGCTACTGAAATAATGACTTATCATTGGTTTCTTATCTCCATGCAAACGCTTTGGAATTGTGCTTGAATCTGATGCGCTGATTAGCTGMGAGCTGAATCCACGCCAATAAGAGAATTGCTGTAAATAGTTGGATGAGTGTAAATTACACCCACACCACTGGTGCAGCAGAGAAGAATATGTAACTTGAGAATATGAAGTGTCCTGCTGTGACATAAGTGGAGTGGAAAGGCACTTAGTCCAGAGAGGACCATAAATGGTTTAAAGCCAAAAAATGCCCAAGTAATGTGTATGGGTAGAAGAGTGATTAAGAAAGTGACAAAAGCGAAGGTGGTTATCTAACCTCTAGTGCTGCGGGGTTTCATAATAAAGGGTATCCAGGAGCAATCCYAGGTTCACCTGCACACGGCCACGCTGCACAGCCACAGCTGTGCTGATATATATATTTGGGGAACCGTGSAGTGAATGGGACCTACGAACTCACCTTGATTTAAACCTCCTCCCAGACACACCAGAAAGAAAGTTATTCTGAACCAGGATCAGTTCATCAYGGCCCCACACTTTTTACCACTGGGGTAGCCTGCTGGTAACACATGGTGTCTCCAGCACAGAAGTGCAACCCATATGTGTGCAACTACGAACTCGTGTAGTGTATATGGCTCTGGAAACAGTGCCTGTCTGCACATACACGAATGAGGAGAGCCAGCACCTCGCACTAGGGAGGGCTACGCTGTGGTACAGCCCCAGCAGTACAGCAGAGCTGTTGCTTGAGGCAGCAAGTGGCAACCACTGCATGAACAGACATGCTCTGTCCCCTTCATAAGCAACACATGGGAAAGGACCAGCAGCTGGGCAAAAAAAAAAGATAATGCTGGAGACATGAAAAAATAAAAAGCCTAAAAGGAGATGGCACTAGGAAAAGAGAAATGGAACACAAAACCATTCTGGGGGCAGGGGGAAGCAAACAACTTGGAAGCTTTCAGGGAGCAAATAGTAACCAACGCCAGAGGACAGCCTGCAAGGACAAATGAGGTCCCTTGGAGAGGCCACAGAACAAAGGAGACACTGAAACTCCCACCCATTGCCTTCCACGCATAGCCACCAGAGTCAAAAGACTTTTGATTTTGTGGATGGAGACTGACCCTTAATGTCACTAAGCCAGGACTGGAGAGAAGCATAGAAATGGCTCTTCTGGGTGTTTTGTTTACCTGTTCCCCATCATAGTGTTTTCAAAGCACTTCATAGTCATTACAGATTTCTTCTCACAATGCCCCTCTGGAGGCAACGCAGTAGTGTTATTTCCATCCCGCAGGAAGGAAGGCACAGAGGGTCAATGTTACTTGCCCACATATCATAGGATGCCCGAAGCAGAGCGAGGAAGTGAGCTCAGGTTTCCTATGGCTCCCCTTCATATCCTGCTTTGGCCTTTTCTACGTCTCTCTCATCCCTTGTGAATGGGCAATGATGGGAAAGGTGCCACTTCTGCGCTCAGAAATAAAACTATCATGAGGATAAACTTAGAGAGCCACAGCTGAGTCCAGTCTTGCTTCCATTTAAATCAATGTCTRAAGGAGTTCGAGACTACTTTAGGTAGAGCTTACTAAATGTCCCAAGAGCCATAATTCATTTTGGAGAGGGAACAACTTCAGCCGAAAAGACACCAAACCTTACTGTCAAGTCAACAGTAAACCAAAGGTAATTAATTAAAAATATATAGATAATAAAWGATATTAAGGAAGAATAGATAGTAATTGATAATAATTCAAAGTTATGAAATGCAAAATTAGATAAGAGAAAACAAAGACTTCGGGAGAAATATAGGACTGTTAGATTTCAGGGGGAAGAAAAAGGAGGGCTTTTTGTGTTCGGAAACAAAAAATTAGTCTCARCATGTCCTTGTCCTTCATGTGAAGGAAAAAGTAAGTGTGTTGATACTGTTAAAAAAGCAGAAGTATTTGTTAGTTTTTCTGTTTTAATACTTGAAAAGAAGGATGATACACACACAAGGATGATAAAATACTGCTCAGGTAAGTGGTTAACCAAATATGGATTTAACAGTTAGGTGAGGGATATGGCCCTATGATAGCAAATGCTGAAGTTAAACATCAGCTAGAAAAAACTTTAAAATCTGCTGTCCTGAACAAACTGCGGTTCATGGACCAGATTTTGCAGCACTAGGAAAGTTCCAGGTCAGAAAGATTAATATCATGCTGATATTAAACAAGCAGGACAGCAGACCTAAATAAAATAGATAAATAAAGCCTGTACAAGAAGTCTGTTTTCATTTTTCRTTAGCATTATGAATGTGATTGATAAAAAATAAAATTCTAGCCAAAAAATAGTATCTATAAACTTTTGCAAAGCATTTGAATCAGTACCACAAATATTCTAATTAGCACTGTGCATGATCAGTGGGCTACATGGTAAATAGCTATGCAGAAGATAACAGACAGATTTCAGAAAGGTGTTGATGAGGACCTGCCATTGACTGGTTCAACAGGAATCTGTACTAACACGGATGATATTCAAACTGTCATCAATAAACCAGTAGTAAACATAAAATCTCTGCTGTTATAATGTGTGGGCAACAGAAAACATATACTGTAAAGAAATGATGATGAAAACATGACAGTTTTACCAAATTATCTGGATCATTTGACTGACCAAAAGGGTGACAGACACTCGAAAGCAATGATTGAAGGCTAGGAAAAGAAGGACAGGAATTCACTCAAAGATTTGAAGGAATTTTCTCACTCCCAGACTGCAAAAGGCATTTCTTGGCCTTATCTTTAAAAACTTCAAAATYTATTTTATTTAAAAATTTCTTTTTCTGCTTCTTTCTTTCCCTTCCTATTTAGCCAATCTTTTTTCCACTATGATAAGTGTAAAAAAAAATTTGTTTTTTCTACTTCTAGGGTTTTTCCAACAGAAATACCAGTACAGAAACAGTCTCTGAGGATTAAAAGTGCTTTATGTAAAAGTAAATTTTGTTTGGATACTCTTTAACCACCTTTGTTCTCATTGTCCATGCACTTCTAGTTTGGTTGCAATGGGATTTTCCCCCAGCGTTAAGACTTCAAGGAATGCCACTCCACTCTTCAGCCTGATCCATGCCGCTGCATTGTGTGCATGATCTGGGACTTATAACCTCCTGTAGATCTAGCCTTATGGTCTTGAGGGGAAATACAATTTTATGGCTGACTCCTCACATTCCTGTGAGGAATTCACTTCCAGTTGTCATACCCCTTTCCATTCCCCTGTTCACTCACACAAATGCCCTTCCCCACAGAAAGATCACGTGCAGCTACAGAAAAATCATGAAACTTGGGAAATTAATGATTCTCGTAATGCTGTAACGAAAGTGTTTCTCTTTCCAACAGTTTTAATTTTGCTGAGAACGAAAAAAATCACAACTCTGTTGCTTCCTCAGAAATAGATCCTGCTGGCAGCCAGCAAGTCTGCCGTCCCCACTGGCTTTAAACATCGTCCATATCATTCTGTATTGATACACGTAACCTCTTCGCTTCCCATACTTATGCCCATATGTTTAGATGCTAAAGTTTCCTTCAAACTCATTATACAGGCGAACAGTGCATGAGATGAGAGTAACATCTTAATTAGCAGTGTCACCGACACATTTTCTGCATGAAAACCTTCCACTGAACCAGAAATTTCCCATATGCTTCTTTATATTGATTTGCACCTGTTGTCACTTCTGTGCCAACAAAATACCTGAACAGAGTATGAAGGAAAAACGTAGGGTTTGTGGTGCTACCAGAGCCTTCGACTGCGTGTCAGAGYGACTCCCAGCTGCCAAGCACCCAGGGACAGGTTTCAGCAGCCTCTCGCAAACCCAAGGCAACCTCTTGCAGGATGAAAAGATGAAGCCTGACCAACACTGTTTCAGCATCAGTGAGCACCCTGAGGAAGAAAACATTAGACCAATCAGACAAGTGTCTCCAGAGARAGCAGGACTATCTGGGCACTGCCGTTAACCACAGGATGCTCTAGTCAAATAATGAATCGACCTAAAACCAAAACACTCAATGGCCTGAGGCTCAGCAGAATAGCAATCGCTAATGATCYGCCCTCTGCGGAAAGAGCTCTCAGAGGAGGAGACATCAGAACAAGTGGTTGAAAGCCATAAGCTGCAAGAAGCAGCAGCAGGCTGTACTAGGTAAGCGCTAGGTTTCTGTTTTAGCTGCTTTCCCCAAGACATAAACATCTAGCTGTTCAGAAAGCAGTGGGAGCTCAGGAGTCTGAGAGAGGTCTTCCCTATCCCGTGTCCGAATTCCTGCTGTTGAGCATGGGGTGAACCCACAGCATAACACACCCAACAAACACATCATACCCCATCTTCCTTGTAAAATTGGCATGCATTAGCTTGGCCTGGGTCAGGCAGCCTGCCTGCTCAGCTGCCTGATCCTACTACACTCGCCCTTGCTTTCCTCCTTCTGGGTGCTGGGAGGAGTGTTTGCCTATTCCCTGCTTCTGGATGTGTCGGCCTAAATCGACAACTACTGTCATTGTGGTGAATATGAAATATTAGACATAGTGGGCATTTCTTTTCAACAAAGAGGTGTCGATTTGGGGGTCTCCAGTCACAAGTTTTTGTTTCATCACATTGACTCTCTATACACTCTGCAAACCTCTGGTGATGTTACCATTTGCTTTGACGCTTCATGCAGTCTTATTTTATGGCAGTAGAGACAACCCCATCCTTCACTGGCTCCACTCTGCCCTTCCGCCGTGCTAAATATCTGCCAGAATCTGACCCTACAATCCTTTTCAGTAGATACTTTATTATTTTGGCACCTGCTTGTACCAGCCAGGAGACTGGGTATAATGTGGAGTGGTGGTTGCACTTAAGTGATGATCAAACCAGGGCTCAGTCAGATCATGCTATACCTRCTATATCCAATGAAAATGCAATCAATGTACACAGTCTTCTACTCAGATGCATCTTCTAGTAAAGCCATCACATAAAAAGCAGAATTATATTCTAGAACACATACATAGCTTCTCTTAGCCAAGGCAAACAAACCCACCTACTTTGCTTCAGGAGCCAGTTTTTCCTATACCACCAACACAGGCCACTTCACTTGGTTTATATTTCTGGCACCAGAGACAGGCCTGAACAACTTCCTCAAAGTGACTGTTATTTGAGGCCAGTAAAAAGCATTTCTGGCCTTTCTCTCTCATTTTCCAATCCCTAAATGACCTTCATGTGTCTTTTCCTATACATTTTYCTATAACACCTTAGGAATCACCATCCTGCTGCCTTTAAGCAAAATTCCATCAACAACTAAGATTTCTCCCTTCAGTCTCTAACAGGGTCCAGTAGCATGCTATCTGACCCACAGTCTGCTAAAAAGTTTGATTGCACTGAAAATTTGAAAGTCCCATCCTCTACAGGTGCAACATCAGTCCTTATTTAACCTGAATTGAACAAGAAGTGGCAGATATTCGCTTGTATACATGTGTAGTGTTTATCTAGCACAAATCTTCTGTAACACCAGAACTCTCCCTGATTTGTTATTCAGTGTGCAAATTATACCTGCGTAGCTGAAAAAACCCACATCTCCATGAATGAAAGAGGTGACAAAGTTGTGCRAGTAAACATCACCTACATGAGCACTTTGACCATCGTTTTTTCTAGTGATTCATACACACCTAGTCTCCAGTTTTAACCACAATATTGAAAAGGTGCAACCTCTACACCAGCACTGCCCTGGMGGCATTCAAGCTAATCTAGGTACAAGTTTACCGTAGATATTGCCCTTCCTATCTTAAATACCCAGGTCAAATTATCATCAGGTAGACCTCAGTGTTCTCTCTTTTACAAAGAAAAGGAAACCTTCCCATATCTCAGGTATCTTAGTATCTCAGTGCCCAGCACAGTCCAGAGGGCAGGTGAGAAAATCATATTCCCTACCACTGCACTGATGGCACCCTCTCCATGAAACAAAACCCTGGACACACCTTCAACAACTAATATGTTCCCCTGCCTCTCGGAAGAATAAAAATGAGAAAACTCGTGGGTTGAGATAAAGACAGTTTAAKAGGCAAAGCAAAAGCCRYGCATGCAAGCAAAGCAAAACAAGGAATTCATTCACTGCTTCCCATCGGCAGGCAGGTGTTCAGCCATCTCCAGGAAAGCAGGGCTCCATCACGCGTAACGGTTACTTGGGAAGACAAACGCCATCACTCCAAACGTACCCTGCTTCCTCCTTCTTCCCCCAGCTTTATATGCTGAGCATGACGTCATATGGTAYGGARTATCCCTTTGGTCAGTTGGGGTCAGCTGTCCYRGCTGTGTCCCCTCCCAACTTCTTGCGCACCCCCAGCCTMCTCRCTGGTGGGGTGGGGYGAGGAGCAGCAAAGGCCTTGACTCTGCGTAAGCMCTGCTCAGCAGTAACGAAAACATCCCTGTATTATCARCACTGTTTTCAGCAGAAATCCAAAACATAGCCCCATACTAGCTACTGTGAAGAAAATTAACTCTATCCCAGTCAAAACCAGCACAAAATTGCAGTTTTCCAAGTTGTTATTTACCCCTATATTTCATTTYCTGAACAAGACTGCCATGCGAGACCAGGTTTCCTCTTAACCAAAAGAGGAAAGAACCTGTTGCTTTCTTTTGGTATTACACAAGTGCGATCTTGAGTCATGCACCTGTATCCAACAGAAAATTTAAAATGTTCATTTACTCTCAGATGAAAGCCCTTTTTTTTGATGCAACACTGCCTATTGCTCCTATGAAGAGRTCCTTTGGTATTGTAAGCTTTTCGTCATCAACCACTCACCATGCTACACTTATTCTGATATCCATTGCTTTCCGCTGCATTTGGAACCCATGGCTTTTCACCTCAAGTATCCTTTCATCATCCTGAGATTTTCTATTACACCCACAGTTATGTTGTGTCTTACCAAGGATACACACTACATCTATGGGAAGAAAACCAGGCACTATGGCTGGATGGACCCCTCATGCGAGAGCATCCGTCACTCAGTTTAAATGTAGCCTTAACTTCCCAAATGTAGCTCTTAACCTTAGATCAGTTACACTGATTTTTTTAACTTTTGTTTTCATAATCTCCATTTAAAATACATCATTCACATGCTGGGAGGAGGGGTACTGAGGAATGCAGTACCTCCCAAATGTATGCTATACAGAGTAATAGTTAGCCTTCTCTGCCCAAGTTAAGTTAAACTTACAAAAAAGATGAGAAGGGATGTCAGCAATAAGGCCATCTTCTAATCGTTTTCCCTTACCAGGGCACCTGCTGCCTAAAGCTCCAGCRAAGTGCTTTTTAAGCTGCCTTCAGCTACCCTCCACATTTCTGGAGAGTTTCCATTTCTGATGGGTTTTAAGAGCTCCATGCTTTCACTCAGGTATTTTGTTCATTCGTTTTACATCTGGAGTCAGTGCAGGTAACCACGCGGTGCCCTGCAGCACAACTAGACCCTTTGGCCTGTACCTGAGGTCTGACAAACCACCAGTCCGCAGCTTCAGCTTCTGCACCAGCATTGCGCCGGGCTCCAAGTGGAGATGCACCAGAGATGGCAGAGCGCATCTTCTTCACCAAATGGGCTTAAGTCCGGCTTCCCCCATCAACTTCCCTGCAAATCAGATAGGGCTAAAAGCACTGAGCTTATCTTTGGTTRCATGGTAATTGGAAGTTAAACTATAAAAAGCCTCAGAACCGGGTCAACAAAAAAGAAAACTAGGCCAGAACAGTGTACTTTTAAAAATCCCGCTGAAAAGATTAGCAGTGTTACCTCCTCACCCTGCCCTTGCCGTACTGCCACGCCGACTCTACTGATCCAGGATTCCTAGGGTTAATTTTGTGATCTGGGAGGCCAATGAGATAGCGTTTTACTTAAAACTTGATTTTATTTCTAAAGGTTTATTTTAAATGCACCTTGTAAATGAATTCTAATTTGACCTCTAATTTGAACTAATGATCAGTACTAGTATTTACATGAACCAGATACGGGACAGTTCATAAATCTGGAGTCAATTTTTTTTTTAATTATTTGCTCACTGGGACATATACATAAACTACAAAACACCATAGACTATTAACTCACATCTTTTTCCCTTATGGTTCCAAAGCTAAAGTGTTCCTCCCTCTCCGATTAATTTTTTCAATCGTCTCTGAATCCATTCAAACTTTATCCAATAAGTGTCAGCAAGTGATAGTCATATTGAATAAATGCAGAATTAGTAAACCCTCTAATTCCAAAGTGTTTAGCTTTGGAGCACAAGAAGTTAAACACTTTCTTGCAACACATTGTAAACATGTCAATGTGTTTAACATTTTAAATGTGTTCTGTTCCCTTGCGCATGTGTTTAGAAAAGAAACAGGTTATGATATTTAACTAGTGAATGGATATATGTGCTCATTCCTACCAACACTTTTTAAACACTTGTGGACGCTTAAAATTATGATGTGTTTAAGATTTGAACACGTTTGCTTTTCTACACTCCTAATCCAATGAACGTTTGATGCATTTATTTAGAACAGCAAGTTTTTATCAGGCTAGCAAAGCATACAATCTGTAAACAACAACGCTTGATTTTTTTCTAACTATTTCTTCATTCTACTCAAACCCAGAGTCTAATCAGGTGAGGTTTTAACACAGGGTAGAGACTTTTCCCACCAGAATGAAATTACTGTGCTAAGCTGAAGCTGATCTCATTTGTGAGGTGCAGAAGTAGCTACAACTTTTAAAATGTACTTTCTTTCTCAAAGGCAAGACTCTGTATGGGAAACACAGGAAGTTTGCAACTGGAATGAAAAAAGCCAAAGGAGAACATCTGCAAACATTTTGAAAGAGGGTTTTTTATTATGTGCTCTATAGTTGGATAAAAGCATAAATTATCTGGAAATAAACTGGCTATACTACCCACCTACACACGTATGGGGTTACTCAGTGAGGAAATGGCAAAGCCCCATGCATCTTCGACTGCTGCTTTACCTGAACTCTGCTCACAGGTCTAGCTGTGCTTGGGCTACTTCTAACACTCCAAACCACCAAGCAGCTGCTAACAGCTGTCACTTAAAAAAAAAACCACAAATGCCAGCAATAAAATTTTATCTATCATTCCTCCAAATTAGCTTAACCTGAGGCCAAGCACAGGCAATGCTCAGTGCTTACACCCATGACATGCTATTTCAGGACCTGTGAATGATAAAAATGGGTTCTTTTTTAGTGTGATAATTCGAATTTCCCTGTAAAATCCAACTGCAGTGGTTGTCAACCATTTCCATACCATGATCCTGTTACAACAAAAGAACAGCTTTATGTTGCCACTCTTGCCTACTCCCCCCATCTTCCACCCTTGAACCTGCCCACAGGAAAAAGAAGGCTACTCGAGATTCCCTGGAATATCCATATAAGCCAGAAAAACAGCATTTAAAGTCCTTCCAGGATTAGGAATAGACACATCACATTCTATCATGTGGAAAGGCAAACTTAACTAAATTCTTAAGGGTATCTAATGTGTCTGCCTTAAATCTTTTTCTTGTTCAAGAACCAATAAACTTGGATAATTCAGAAAGCCGGGGGCTATTTTTAATTTTATTTGAGAGCCAGCCATCCCAACTTCATTCATAAGTCTTTGTATTCCATCTGTGCCAGTAAGCTCAGAAACCCCTGTATGATCATGCTGGGGCTGTACAAGGCCCTGGAAAGAGCTTGCATCCACCAAGGGGTCAAAGCAGAGACAGGGCGCGCCAACTCTTCCAGTTCCCGCAGGCCAGGGGAAGCAGAGCTCACCTCCCTCCTGACTTTTTGTGCCACATCACCTCCACAGAGCCACCCTGCAGAAAGGGAACAGTCAGTCAACTTACAAATGCAAAAGAAAACAAAGTACTGACATAGCCCCTGTATCAGCCTGAGAGACGCATGTCCCCACTTCTGAGACGTCAACAGGAGTTTCACCTGGCCCTTTCTCAGCGACTGCCCAGACTTGGCACAGACAGACCTTCTGGAGCTCTTCAGCTGGTGTCCTTCCCTGCAGAGAGGGAACCACGAACCGCTGCAGGATCTTGCCATCCTCGCCGCAGGGCATGACAGCAGCCCAGAGCTTTCATATTGCTCAGCATCGTGAGTTATCTGGAGTACTTCTCACAATTTGTTTTTAATGACAAGGAAATGAGGGTGATGGGATTCGGTCACACCGTAGGTACACAAGTTTACTGTGGACCAGTATTGCAAGGCACTTTCTGAAAATTTTCAGCCTTCGCTTAAGTAACAGCAATGTAAAAGCTCAATGCTGGAGCCATTTAAAGTTTGAATGCCAGCTGCATTTTTATTGGCCGTCTGTGACTTCAAAGGGCTTTTCCTCTGCTAATGCCCAGACAGGTAGGCTGCCCTGAAATCTCTCTGCCATGCTGACTTACGGATTTTGAACTGATTTTATCTGCAGGCTTATGCCTGAAAATGAACATTAAACATATTGAGGCTGAAATGAATTTCAGCATCTTGCAGTCCAGCTACAGCGCTGACACTTAATCAGGCAGGGGACGGTTCATCTGAAAACATATAGTAAAGATGTTCTTTGTAGTCATGTAAGCCTTCATCGCTTATACTTTAATCCCAAGACTTTAAGACAAAAACTTTAGAAAAGCAGATACGCTGCTGCTGTGCCAAGTTTTTATTTGTAAGAATAGGGAACAATGAGGAAATTCAGTTGGATGCTTAATGTATTTTTCAGTTTTAACAACCTGGTCTTTACTACACTGTTTTATAAGAGTATCTAAAGCCCTCATCCCAGAACAAGACCCCATTTGACTAGCTGCTGCTCTGACATAATAAGGGACAGGCCTTACTACAGAGAGTTTGCAGTCTGAGGGGCAGAATTACACGCCAGTGTAACGTTTCAGGTACCATCTGCCCATATGGGTAGATCCACAGTACTGTAAAGTTTTGGTGCTGACACCATATAACAACAGTTGTCTTACCGTATGAAAATACAGGGATTATTTAATTGAGACACGTGGGGCAATTGTTCCATAACCAGCCTGAGTGCTGCTCATTGGGGCATCTCTAAACCCTGTTCTGCTGCATGGTATGAACTAGCTAGAAGGCTCCAAAACACTGCAGATGCTTAGACATGACTGAATTTATAAAGTCTGATCTTGAGGTACTATTGACCACAAGGAGCTTCACTGAAGTAAGTTTTATAGTAAAATGTTGGTAGTGCAGGCAAAGATACTCTAAAGACAAAAGTCTCATGTATTTCTAAATGACAACTTAAAAATACAGTGGGTTCATCTCATATGGTAATCAACATAGGCTTATTTCACAACTAATACCAGCAGAATATTAGCTTTTGATCTTAACTAAGACACTGGAATTCGGTGGAGTTGCTGAAAATAACTGAGTCATTCTACTGAATATCTGACACCAGCACCACAACAGGGCAAATTTAAACATTGTTGTGCTTCAGTATCTTTGCGTTTGATATACACAGACAACCCTGAAAATGAATTCTTCAAATGAATTTCAAGACATACCTGCTGTGCTTGACTTTCAGGAGTATAGCAGGTATCTCAGGGATTCCTCCTCAACTGTTCAAGATGGTCAAGAGTTGTGTGTTCAAGATGACGGATAGATCTTCTGTCTTTGACAATACTCCTAGACCCTAATACTTCTTTCTGACCACACGAAGCATCTTGTCGTGGAATGTCTGTTCAAAAAGAGGGAAGATCAGGATTCCCTGGTCCTGGGCAGGGAGGGATTTTTTTTCAGCAAGGCACGTGCCAAAGTAATAACACTAAAGCTAATTTTCAAGTGGGAGAGGGAAGAGGAAAAATGGGGCTCTAGCACATTTGGGGCAAATCTCTTTTTACTGTCTGCTTGTCATCACATGAGTTTTATGCTGGAAACAGAAACAAACACCCTGTCAAAATACTTCAGGCATCTGTTAACTTAAACAGATCTCTCTGACAGGTGAAATAACAGACAGAATCAAAGAAGGGGGAAAACAGCGATGCATATTTATTAACGACATCAAAATTTTAAAAATCTTAAGCAGGTCAATAAGAACGTACTTTCAGGATAATTTCACACTGAAAACAAATCCAGTGACTTGTAGGTAAAGCCATGTTGAGAATCAATAAGCCAGCAAAGGCAGGTCTGAGGGCAGCCTACGGTACCTGCCTGGGCTTTAGAGCAGGAAAGCCTTTGAAGTTGCAGACTGCCAATAAAAATGCAGCTGGCATGCAAGGCTTATACATCTCCAGCGTAGTTTTTATATTAGTAATGTTTAAGCTAAAGTTGACCAGCCTGAGAATATTTGGTTAGATTTAACACATACACAGTTAGCAATCTGGCTGGAAGCCCCTTCCATACCTACAATCTAGAYAGAATGTTTATTGTGCAAGGGAAGTGCAATTGGCCATTCTTGCCACCTCCCTGCTTACGAGTGGTTTTCAAACTGTCCAATTTTGGTTTTGCTATGTATACATTTATGAGTCAACTATGATTTGCATTAAAATTGCAAAATCTACTTTACAACTCTCTGAATAAAAGAACATGGGAAATTTTCTCACTTTTTTTTTTCTGCTAAAACCACTTTCATATAATATGTGATATATTTGAAGTGTATTTCTATCTTGGATCATATTTTACCACATAATTTATCAGGTATACAGTCCTCTAAAAGTGACTAACTACAATCCCTATTTTAATAGATTTCTTCAGACATATACACTTAGAAAGGTAAGAAAGAGATAGTTCTTCAGCATCCTATTGGTAGAGTGGCCTCCCTATGAAAATGGAACTGGCCCAGTAAAATAACAGTGTCTGCTATTTCAACTTTCATCTTAACATGTACAGATTTCAGGGTTTCCAACTGATCTGACAGAACACTTCCTGTTCAGGAAATAAACGTGTCAAATGATTTCTTGATTTAAAGTGATGGATCACAGTAGCTCTCTGTACCGCAGGGGTGCTATTCTCATAAAACATATGCAACCTTTATTACTAAAACGAAGGGGAATTACTCCAATATCACTTAGGGTAATTTCCTCAGCAGTCACCACATATCTCCAATGCTACAAATCCCCAAAGGAATAGGAGGAGGGGTGGGAGCTGGAGGTATCTTGAATCCTCTGCTTATTCTGGTGGCGGGGGGAAAGGAAAAACACTATGACATGTTTGAGATTTTTGTAGTTTAATTTAAAAGAAGTGAAACCCTTTTTGAAAATAAAAGGAGCACACACAAAAAGTTAACGTTCAAGTTCTTTCATGAGCTATGTGACATTTATTTCTAGAATCACTGTGATGCTTAAAAAGTTGAACACAAAGTTGCTGCGGTGGTAAATGAGGGTAATGATAGGTCTTTCACACAATGTGATCTGAATTGCCTAATGAAAAGGGGGCAAAATCACATGATTTTTAATAATATTCATCACAGCTATATAACTCAGGATAAAGAACTACATGTTTTATATATGATCAAGAAAAGGAGGATGGTGAGTTGGAAAAGGTCTAAAAGGGGAACAAAGAGCACTGAGTAACAATGTACGTAACTAAGCAAGGTAATAAGTCTTGGTCTACTAGGCAGAAGAGCATTCAGTAGGAATAGAGAGGGCTTCCTTCCTGTTGTTTATAGCAAAAGCTGTATTGGGATATGTTTACCATTATGATGTCCTCATTACTTAAAAAGATGGCAAAGAATAGGAAATGGCTATGAATTTCTTGGCTATTCCAAGAATGTCTTAATACATAAAATTTGAAAAGAAGATGAAGATGAGAAATGGCTCAGAAGAGAAATACTAAGAATGCCACGTGCACCCCAGAACCAAAGCCTGTCAGAGCTCTATTGATCTAGACTACGTGCAGAGGTCAAGAGATAACTCGGTCACGGTCTGTAAGTACTTGCAGGGGCAGTAAATCCATGAAAGTAGAGGGCTCTTTAATTCACCAGACATAGGCATAACAAGATTTCAGACTTGATATGGGAGTTTAAGTGAAGTTGTGTGACCTGTCTTACACATTTCTGCAGTTCAGGCGATCACAGTGACTACCTCTTCTCCTATTGCCAGAACACAGCCATTTGCAACCTCCCCACAAAAAGCAAGAGAAGCACTTCTACCAAGAAGACAACAAATACAACTGAAGGGTCAGTTCCCAAAATCCTCGCTCACAGCAAAATGGCAGAGATGTTCAGGGAAGAGTTACACCAGGGGCAAAATTGAGTCAAGGTCTGRGGAAGACAAAGTTCTTCTCTTACAACAACCTGCTTTTCCCTAAGTAACCAGCTAATCCACAGTTTTAGCTGAAGAGGTCAACATACAGCTGGCACATATGCTCATCTGCAGTTTGTAATTCCTTTCATGTACCAACAGGACATGTAGCAATGGAAAGGATCTCATTTTATCTTATTTCCCTGCAACACCRATACTGAATGGAAGTGCTAACGTCACTTCCCTCCAGGTTCTCCCCTGGGCCAGAACAGGGCTGTTCATTTGCTCCATGACTGCTGAAGCCGCCTTCTTGCAGCCTGATCCCTACAGCTCACCCACATTTCTGAAATAAGCCAGAATTTAAAAGGTGAATCCACCTGTTGTATGCCTGACGTGAGTATGCACAGACGTAGGCAAAGACAACCCAGACCTTGGTTTGTCTTTTGTTTCAGTGTTTACTCAGATATCATCATACAACCACAACTGGAAATCATGTTTTTTCTAGTTTCTTGTGCAGTGAGTACAGCTTGCAGCCTACCTGACTGTAACAGAAATGCTAAAATGACAGAGCCACTCCRTACCAGCTAAATGGAAAGAGGGAGGTATTTAATTTAGAGGGAAGTTCATTCTTGCCTAAGTAAAAACTAGTAACCCCAATGGGAATTTGGTTTGGGACTCTTTCTCCTAAAATTGCATCCTACATTTGCTAGACGGGTCTTTCTTGAAAAGCTGAGCAATTTACCAAAGGAAAAGAAGCAGAGGCGACCCTTGTATCTCCCTTTCTCTTGAAGGAGAAGGCACTAGAAAAAACCTACAGAAGGAAAGCATAAATTTATTCTAAAAAGTCTCTAGTAGATTGGCTTTGAAAGGTATCAATAACAACTGAAAAGGGGAGGGACTTTTTATTGCTATTTTGGAAGAATATCAGTTCTGAAGAAATGAATGTGCATGAGGATATTGCCTTAACACCCAGGGCTATTCCAAAATTATTGCATGGAAGTCTACCAGACTCTTAAGTCATCTAGCATTTTATACCATTTAGAAACGTATTTAGTGGAAGACAGGACTAGACAAAGGAGACATCAAGTTAATTTTAAAAGAGAAAACATCAAGGAAAATATCATGTTCTAGAAGTTGGAGTGGGAATGAATTGCATTTTAATTTCCTACTCCTATTACTTCAGGCTTCAGCCCACTGAAATTAGAGGCCTATGGGACTAGACACTGAAAAACACTTCTCCTTCCTGAGGAGCTTCTAATTAAATGCAGGAGATGGCAGGACACCCAAAGTGATTTGCCCATAGGACAGTGGCAAAACCAGGTTTAGAAGCCAGACCATGCCCTGTTTCCAGTTCTCTCTGCTCTGCAACCAGCCACGCTGTCAATGCCAGTAGTAACGGGCTCTTTAGAAACAATCAGACTTCATACCAGGGAGAAAGCTGCGAGAAATGCTTTTTTTGAGGAAGGTGGGGAAAAAGGACACAGTCTGCCAACATGTCAGTCTATTTTAGCAAGTGGACACATTACCCTGCCGTGAATAGGAGGCTAATGTACAAATGATAGGACACCTACCTACCAACTGCAGCTCCTCCTTCTATGAAACAGGAGACTTAGTTTAATTTCCTCTCTCATAATGAGCATTAAAAGCCTTAAACTTGAATTTGTACCTTAAGCAGAGTTGCACTTTTAATTTTAGCAAATCCAAATGATCCTCTCATTGATATCCCCAATGCCATAACAGTATGAATTATTGATATTACTTGACTTTAATATTTTATGCTGCTGTGAAAATGAATAGCAGAGCCAAATAACAGCTTGCAACTAAATTATGAAGGTCATCTAAAAGAATGCCAAGCAACGAAAGTCTGCTTCCCCAGATCAAAAGAAGGTCTGCAAATTTTCTGTTGAGTTATACTTTCCTCTATTATTTATTAGTCATACACAGCTGAGCAAGGTTTGAAATAAAATACTGGAATCTGAAATGCATTCCAGGAAAAAGGCTTGCTGTCATCAGCACATGCTATTGGCTACAGCATTTTGTAATGAACTGTAATTTTCCGTGACAAGCATTTACTTATGTCACAGATTTCAAACCAGCTTCTTGCAAAATACACCAAAGTAACCTCCAAGTGGCACCGCTAATTGCAAGCTTACTAGGTAAAAACACAAAGCGTAGCTGAAGATGGTGGCCAAATGGTCTTTAACTGCTGAAATGACTGATTTCTCAGAGATCTTTACAATTAAGGATCATATTCAATAGCTTACAACACCATCTATGATATCTGAGAAAAAATAGCATCTGTAGCACAGCTGGAGCAGCTGTGTTGGAAAATCAATCATTGCCTGGCAACTGAACAACTGATTTTCCATCAATCAGTACACAAGGCATTCTGTTAGGTTTATAAAACACATAAATTTGTTGCAGTATCTGCAAATGTAATAAGTGGGTTAGAAATGTAAGAGCGATAGATAAAAGACAGGTTTAAAGTGGCTATCAGGCTTAATATGAAAAGAGCTGTATTTATGCATGCTGTAAATACAATATTATGGTAATGAACAGATGAACTGCTCAGTGTGATTAGCTCTGACAATAGATAGAGCCAAGAGTAATCCGGAAACGAGGACTTTTTCCACTTTGTTTCTAGCAAACATCTTGTGCTACACAACTTTGTAATTTTTCTTTTTGAGAAAATGGCCATTCATGGAAACAGTTACTCCTGGTTGTGCCAAGAACTCATAAATCCCTGTAAATTCCTGCAGCTTAGGCTTTTTTCTGGAATTTTATTGGCCTAACTGAGCCCATCAGCAATACTGCAAATCTTATCATTCTGTTGAGATTACACCACTTCTATAATAATTTCTCCAAGCTCGTTTTTAAAGGACAATAAAGATTGTAACTGTTCTTCTAACTCCAACATAAAAGAAGAAGTGAGGGTGGGGGAGTTATACCAGAAATTGTACAAGTTAGTACTACAGCTATGATATTTTAATACTCATAAAACATAAGCCTACTGCCTAATGTCAAGACTCAGCAAGGGACAGAGATGCATTTGTGTGTAAAGTAATAGCCATAACTAGTCACGTTACTCAACAGACCTGCAATAGTCAACAGCCCAAGCTGGCAATCCTTGAGAAGCTGATATCCTTCCCTTTGGACACTGTTGCCTCCATTTAGACATGGCCATCTGGAAGGCAATAGCCTCTTCATACAGCCTTCCCATATCGGGTTGGGAAGCCCCATCACTCCTGACTCTGTTTTATCCTGGAGAACCTCTTATGATCCTGGTACCCCCAGCCTTTCCTCTCTGTGCCCGTCAACCATCCCCCAATAGTACCGAGCTGGTCCAGAACCATGGAATATGGCATGGTCTCATACAAATGCTGCTAACAGGAAGATCCACCCAACACACCTGAAAAATTATACATTGCCTTAAGCATGCCTGATAGAAGAAAAATTACAATGTTTTAGATAAACATAGGGAGAACAACCAATGTTTAGCATTGCACAGAGAACAAGGCAGTTGGTTATCGATGCAGTCAGGCAATCGTAGCCAACATGACAAGGCAGGTGTCAGAAACTCATCACAGAGGAAAGTTACCAAATGCAAAACTCTTGCCAATCTTAATTATCATAAACCTGTTCTTAATCAGTACAATTGATAAAGCCCTTCCCAAAGTGATCTTCCTCCATGTATCTGGGAGATACACAGGGAATAGCACAGAAGCAGTTTCCTGTAAAAGTGAGCCATTTTCTAATTTAGGCATTTTGATTTTGATACAGTTATTTCTAATCCTGGTAGGTCTACTGGTCACCATGCCCTATAGTGGGTATTAAAACATTTTAAGGGCAAGAGACTACAATAATATACCAGAAAAAAAATGTAAGGCTGGTAAAAGGCAGCTTAATCTTTATATGATCCCCAGCTGTGAAACCCTACCTCATGATGCCATCACATATGATACTATAAAAACACAAAGACTGAAAGTTTCTGATTTAGCCAGACTGATTCAGGTAGCATGTCAGCAATAAAGAGAAATGACTCTCTAGCTTTTCTTTGACATTCACAGGTGCTGTCTTCTAAAACTGCTAAATATATAGTACTGAGACCACAGCACTGAATGGTCCTTTGTGGAATAGTACTTAGAAAAATATCAGATGCTTGAAACAAAAACAATTTCATTGACTACTAAGAAATTCAAATAATTTCATACTACTTTAACCCTCAAGAACATCTTCCCCCTAATATTTTCAGGAATGTTCACACAGTATCTTTTTTTTCTTCTTTTTTTTTAAATGTAATCTGTTTCTAGTTGCTGTTTTTCTGCATATTTGGCTTTCCCCACAGTTTATTACTTTGAAAAACGTGTAAATGGGACTGGGGATCTTTGATGCTGCGAGCAGATCTTTGTAGGAAAAAAGAAATGTTAGGCTTAGAATGTCAAAGAGGATTCAAACTTTCCACTAACTAAAGACTTCCAGTTAGCACTAGGTTTGCAGCCCAAAAGATAAAATTAAGTTGCAATATATTTGTGAATACTTGTAAACTCTAGAAATCTTTGATATTAGTTCCTACTGTAACAGACAAGAAAATGCAGAGGCACATTTTAATTACCTGTCAGGAACTAAATAAAAGATTTGTTTTATTGAATACTCCCTGTGTGTAATATAACTATGGAAACAAGTCTGAAATCCAATTGACTTTCTATTTACAGGCTCCTAAAGAGCTATTAAAACATAAAAGTGAACTACTTAAAACCTGTTTGAAGTTTTATTCTTCTTTAATGTATTTTTCACCTGTTTGATGATTGTTTATACTTTGTAGCATGATGAACTGTGACATTTTTTGCCATTTCAACATGTTGAAGATTTTGCTATATTTAAGTCAAAACATAACAATGTTTGCCACAAAAAAGCTGTTGTAAGAAACTGACATTTTGCTGACCACGGCAAAAATGTGTTTTAAGCCAACAGTGACAAAGCTCTTCACATTCATTTTCAAGCTCTTATTTCAGCTCCATTTCAGATGCAGAGGAACAGGGCACTTGATGCACTGAAGAGGTGATCGTCTAACAAAGTAGTCAGATTAGAAAAGTAGTAAGAAAGGAACTGCTCTTACTACTGTTGTAGATATGGCAAATGGAAGCATAGAAAGACAAGTGACTTGCATGATAGTTCTTCAGGAAGCATAGGGCAAAGGCAGGAATGGAACTGTCTACTGACACCCTAGTAAGCAGATAATCAGCCGTTATTTATGTCCTATTAGTGATGTGCACCACCTGATCATCTAAACCAGCGCATTATTCTCCCTGAATAAACATTGTGAAATGCCATGCTGTGATATCCAAGAATTTGGATTGTATCCTTACAGAAGATCAAACGTAAAATATTAGTCTCCATAGAGTAGATATCTTGGGTCTCATCTTGGGCACACTTCCAAATCTATCCACAGCACAGTTGTGSTCTACTGAAATAGTAGTGAAATGGAGGCTCTCTAGAGGATCAGAATATAATTTTTCAATTGTAAAATGCTTCACTTACTCATTTTGACCAACTCTTCCTGTTCCGAAACAGCTGAACTGACAACACAAACTCACATGCCAGCAAGATCAAGATCACCTACAGTGTTGTAGTTATTATTCAACCAGTACTACCATTCATTACTATTGAGAAGTCCCAATACCTACGATAATCTCCTGGGTGAATACCTGGTGACAGAAGTACATCTTGGGGGCAGAGGAAATTATTTTTAAGTATTTTAGTTTGGTTAGTTCCATGTCTTAGAAATACTCTGGTGTTTCACATGGATATTAGCTGAATGTAATAACAAACAAGTAATGCTTCTATCATTACCCTGTTACTCTATCCTAGCAGGTGGTAACTTTCATTTACCTACACCATCCTTTCCTCCAGTACGGACTAGAGCCATGTGACATACCTACACAGGAAGTACTCAGACCTTTGGAAACTCCAGCTGATGTAAACTACTAAAATACATGGCCCTGAACATGTCACTTCTCTGAGCAGGGAGACTCGACTAGATGTGGTGCCTTCCAACCTCAATGATGCTGTGATAACACCTCCTTACTAACATGAGTTACCATCAGCATGTCAGCCCTGTCCCAACTCCCTACCCTGGCTTTCCACAGAACTTAAATCATGTTCAGAATTCTCAGTTCATCTCCTCAAAGAGCTTCCTAAAGACCTCAGGTGTGTATCACTTCTCTCATACAATGGAGCTCTCCATAAAGCAGAGTTTGCCTCTTCAGGAGACAGAAATCGTCTTAGGGACAGGTTGAGCCCATGGAATAAACTCCCATGGGAAGGACAAATCTATTTCCTGAGACTTAGTTCTACCATCTTCTGTCTCCAAGTGCAAGACGATTCTTCTGCCTTGTGTTCTCCAATAGAAATAAAAAGCAAGATGTACACATGCAAAACCAAATCCAATCTGACAAATGAATGTACCAAAACATATACACTTTTCATTCCTTCTGACAGAAGATGAGTGCAGACACATGATGGATTTCAATCATCAGACTGAACAGCTGGAGAACACCCAAACCCAAACAGCTGGAGTGCACCCTTCAGTGCATCAAGGGGTGCACTCTAAGAAACTATGTAGACTAGAACTTGCAACCTGCCTAGCACTTATGGAAAACCATCAGTAAATAATAACAATGATTGTTTGATCATTGTACAACATCTTCTCTCTACTAGCCTGAGGAGTAGGGAACAATAAGATTGATTGTACACTGGGTGGTCCTGGGGTTTTCCTTTACTTACAGTAAAATATATCCAAAATAGAACAATATAAGTCAGTCTGCTTGGAAAAATCAAACCAGCAAATCATTTTATACACACTTATCTGCTTGCATGGTTTCACTTCCATTTCTTCATTTTATTGCACAGAGAGGAGCAGGTGGGTCAAARACATGTTTCTGACTGCATAACCTTAGCTTTAACACTACTAGCCCCAGGTCTTACAGCCTGGAGTGAGATATACAGGGACATTTCTGTTAATTTTTCCTGCTTCATTGGACCTCACTCATTAAGTCCCAAAGCTGCTGATAGCCACACGTTGTTGGAATATCCTTTTCTCTTAATGATGGAAACTACGGATATCATAAAACTGAAGTTCTAGAAGACTTTTCCCACTCATGCTCTGCATTCAAGTTGCCTTCTGAACTTTGCCTTGGGTGCTGAGAAAAATGGAGGCATTGGCAGTGGTAGTCACGAGACTGTTGGACAGTGGTGTGTGTTCTCAGGGGCTTTTGATGTTTCAACTTATTTCTCCTTTGAAGTGCTATAACCCAAATACAACATTATGACCATGTGTATCTACACCTGAAGGCATGGATTGAGCACAGAGACAGTATTTTCCAGTAAGCAGAGGGAATTTCAACGTTTTCTTGGATGTTAACTCAGTTTAATTGTGTTTCTAAACTGTGTTATGCGCATGCAGACTGAGAGGGGTGGTTAGTTGGAAACCATCCACCACAATTTTGGAAGCTCTGCGTCGGTAGTCTAGAACTATTCAGGATTGTGTATCACGTTAACCCCAAGGAAATTACCTTAAGCAATTATCTAATTAGGCAGAGTTTTCTCTCTCTCTTTTTCCACTTATGTCCCATCTCTACCACCATCCTAGCTGTCATCTCATTTGTAACAATCACCCAAGAGGCATATACTATGAGAAGTTCTCTGGCCAAGTCTCCCACTGCTTATACACAAATGACAGATTTGAAACACATTACAAAATTCCTTCATTCCTGCATTCCTAAGACAGCCCAAAATACTCAGTCCTATTATGTGAAATCCGCCTTCTGCTACGAAGATGGGAAAGCCATTCAGCTCACAAAAACTGCTGAACAAATTGCTTGGAAATTTTACATGCATATGCTAATACACTTGCTCTGCTTAGGTGGAGGTGCTCCCTGTAGCATCACTGATTATCGGATTATCTAGAAGACACCACATTTTTAATTTAGCTCCGTTTTTTATAAGCTGTGCTAATAAAATCTGCACCCCATGGAAACCCCCTGCTCATTAGCTATTACCCAGCCTCAGGCAGCACAAGTCTGTTTACATTACAAATAAAAGATAAAATATGCTCATTGCCAGCTTCCCCCTTCCCGAGGGACACTTGTCATGAATCTATCCTGCAAAACTATCTCTTCACTACTCTCCCCTGACTTCCCCTTGCCCCAGGACACTTTGCCTTCATTTATCTCTTTCGGACTTAACAAACCACTACAACTACCTTAGATCAATTTCTCAAATCACAGTTTAATTATTTAGAAGGAAGTGAGCTTTTGCTCTCCATTAAAACAACAATCCCTACCCCCAAGGAACAACATTAAATCATTGTTTAATCCTTATTACTGCCTTAGGTCTCCCTTGGTACTGCAGTGTTGTTGAAACTTCATTTCAATATTTACCACTTAGATCACTTAAGGGCTGTCAGCTTTAATAAAATTTTATCAATTGGATACTTATATTATTCACAGTTTCATAAAAATAACAAGACTTGCCTTGGTATTTCACTCATATATGGGCTAATTCCTTTGACTGCTAAGGGATTTCATTTTATTAACGTTTATATATAATGTGAGTGAATTTTTTAAACTGATATATATTGCATGAAGTTAGTAAACAGCATCATACTAAGTTACATGAATTTTAATGTATGCATCACTAAGTTTACAACTGCGATACACACAAATAAACTAACAAGGCAGATTTCACTGTGCAGCTTCCTAAAAAGCCTGATCTTTAAAGAGATTTTTCTATCTTAAACCCTCTCTGCAGAGTATAGAATAGTGACAACTCTCTGTGCTAGGTACGCAATAAAGATATCCCAGACTCTTGGTTTGCAGAGGGTTTTGCTGTCAAAGAACATGTTAAGACTTCCCACATTCAATAAAACAAAGCACAATTTGACAGGGAATGTACCAGCTCAATCAATAGGCTAGCAGTAATACAGTATTACTTCATATTACCTCTCAGATCAGAGGAGGGAACGATCCCAAGTCCGAAAAAGGAATTTCCAGAGAGTTTCAATATTTAGCTATASTCACTTAAGTAGGAATGGCCAATTTTTGTGTAATTCTCCAAGTCCCTCTTGKACAAGAGGATTCCTGGAATCATCAGCTACAACTACAGCCCAAGCACTTCCTAAATTTCTCTGGCAAGTGTGTAGTTTCTCGCTGCATCACTAACAATACCATGACCTGTTTAAAGCTAGAAGCTACAGTTACTGTGGTCTCAGGTCTGCAATATGTTCCTCTGAACATGCAGAGTGCCGTAAGACAGATCCCTCTTTAGACTGGTACTATTGGCAGATTCAGCACTACACTTTTGAGATGATCAACTTTGCACAGACTTCTCAGACGACTTCTTTATCATATGGTAGAACTGTATTCTTTCTGTTAGAAAGACTAGAAGGTTTTCCCCAAGTGGATGTGAATTTATACTTTAGAGGCAAGGATACTGCACTTTACATTAAGAATAATTAATGATTGCAAGTCTGAGAAATTTGCACAAAAGGRATAACAAATACGTTGAACAGTTCAGTGGAAGAGGAGAAAAATCTACATACTTTTAAAAAAGATTACTTTTTTCAAAATAAGGTATTACAGAGCAACTAACATTCCTGAGAGTATTCATGTCTATCCATTCTGCCTTTGCCTGCAAATATCTCCCATTCCACCCCCACACTTCCTTTTACACTTGCCTCCCCTTACCATCATCCTCTTAGCACTATTTTTAATAGGTTCTCTCTCTTCTAGCAGCAGACTCCCTTCTGTTTTCCTTTGCTTTTCAATTTTTGACCTTCATCAAATCTCTTTTGAAAATATCAAAGGACTTGCTGTTTCTTGCAGATAATTTTGGCTCTTTCACCAATTTTAAACCCCTCTGACTGCAGAGCCTATGTATTTAAAGAACCGAGGTAAAATGTTGGAGGAAAAAAAAAAGTAGAGGACTTAGAAGATCCTGATTCATTTTAAATAATGAATCATACACTGAGGATGCTGAGTGTGAAAATGTAAATTATTTAGAGGTCTGGATGCTGATAAGTCACTTTTGGATACAGGATTCTTGACAGCTTTCCTATACGTAGTCAGGAATAACTATTCAGAAATTGCATGAAACTGGACCAGATTGAATAGGAAAAATGTCCTCTTTCTATGGAATAACAATAGCTACTGCATTTTAAATTGAGACTTTGCCACCTTGCTTTAATCTGAATTCACTTTGGAACACAGACTAAGGTGCCAAATTCAACTGGCTGTTCGCAAATCCTCTACCGCTACTTAGCTTCTTTGAGCAAGGCTGGATTTTGCATTTAAAAAGTGATGAGAAAAGTCAATCAAAAAAGAAAACAAGGAACTACTTGCATTACACTTCCTCAAATTCAGCATCATTTTCAAAACAAGCTTTGCCAATTGTAAGTGATCAACTGTGCTACACACACACTCCCTACACTCAAGTGTGCAGACTTTCAGTATCTTGCCAATAACGGTGATTTCAATTTTTACAATGGTAAGGAAACAATGCTTGGAAAACATCACTGGTTTAGCTTTGTGGTGGTGCATTTCCCCCCCTCCCCTGGACCACTCTACGATCTCAGGAATTCCCGATAGGCCTTAGCCTTTGTGTAATGAGCTGGGCGCTTAAGCATCCCTTGAACGTCACAGGCACTCTTGCATGGCTAAAGTGGGGAGCGGCACCGACCGTACCAGGAACACCTGTTGCCTGACCAAGGTAGAGAACGAGAGTGGGAATAATTCATCATGCCTGACAGCCTTGAAACATTCCCYACCTGGATCGTAGCTTGAGTGGAACAGTACCATTGTTACTGTTCCGGATTGTGGCCAGGATGGAAATCTACTGATGACTAAAGCCAATCCTCTTGTGAACCTATAAACAGTGGTCCTAAGTGAGACCCTTTGAGCTCTCCTGGACCACAGCGGGCTGTGCCCAGTATCTCCCTCTGAGTGGGACGCCACTCAGAGCTCATGAACTCTCGAGTTTGCGATATTTGGAGGACTGTTGCTGAAAGCTGACGACGGGATCTGGGCTGAAACACTCCAAGGCTCAACCCATTGCCCGTTGAGAAATGCCAAGACATTTGACGTGAATATTTCACAAGACTCGAGGGGAATTTTTAACAGGTATACCTTTTGTACATTTTTGTGTGTGTATGTGAATTGATTTAGGTAACCGATAGCAAGYGTAATCTGTAATCAAGTCACTGTGGTGATTGTAGTAAATTCTATTAACTCACTTTGTAAATGTTAAATTAATCAATGATCAAGTGCTGCTAAAATCTTGTGATCCATCTTAAAACTATGAATGTATTTTAGATTGCTGCCAGATACATCTAATCCCTTAGACATAAACCGTTGACCAAGTCTGGGACTAGGAGTGGATCCAGCCGCACCTAAGCTCCATCAGGAGTTTAGAAAGCACGTGGGTTTTCTCTGAACCTCGTGACTCAACAGAAGGGTCTCCCTTACCCTTTTTCGTCCTTGGTCTCTGCATAAATCATTCTAGCTCGATTCTAACTTGATTTTCCTTTGTTTCATCCATGTAGTAAGTGATAGAGCGAACCTTGCCATCGAACTCTGTTAAGTCGAGCTTTTATAAATTTCTATTAAAATCACTTTGCTACTACCTTTGACAGYGATTCTTTAAGCTGCCTCTAAACGACTCATTCACGACAAGCTTAGACAGTAGAATGAGTTAGCACCCACGGTCATTTACAAAATGAGAGCCACATCTGCACCCCATTCCTGTTGATGTTGGTGGAAATTCTGCCATCAGCTTCAACAGGAGCCAGGTTGTGTCTATGAATTGTTTGAATGTTTATTACCACTTATTTTTATTGCAGTAATAGGAAGAGGTTTGAGTTGCAGACTGGGACCCTCAACATGCTCAAACGAATTCAACAAAAAGTCAAAGAGCTTCCAGTCTACGAATAAGCCATAGCAAGGCAACCGAAGGCCGCAACCAAAAACTGTAATATGCAGAGGTCATAGTAACCCAACTGCCTAGGGCTTTATTATAATTAAAAGACACCAAGAAAGGCTTAACTTTAAGTGGAGCCCAATAATTAACATTAAAGTTGAAAGAGTAGTAAAGCAGGGAGCATGACAATTAAACATGCCTGAGAATGTAAATATATGGATATGAAGTGCAGAATGAATGTTGCCAATTTTCAAGTCAATTTTCCTAGTGAAAGCTCTAGTGGGGCAGACAAAAAACAGAGCTTATAAAAGAACCTCGTTGCAACCTTAGCCACAGAGTCTTGACCACAGCTCCATAATAAAATTACTAGTATATTAAGCATGTGAATGTGGGGTGATATAGAAAAGAAGATGGGGGCCYCATGGCTGGCTGGCAAGCCAACTGTGATTTTAACTAAAAGCAGATGCTTTTCAAGAGAGAATAGGTGCAACTTGCTCTTTTATGCAAGTCACGCTCAATTCACAACCATTTTCTTAGATGTACACCTTCAGCACAGGAGTTCATGTGGCCTAAATTGAATGTAATAATCCAGATGGGAGTATAGCGATTCTGCATCCTTTCAACTAGAGGGTCATGTTACGCAGCTCTCCTATTTAAAAGCATATAAAAACGCGAGCTATTCAGTGTGCAGCTGAGAGTGCAAGAGCTTTAATCTTTACATTATCCATATGAACGCACTTTCTATTTTTGTTTATTGTGCCACACAAACCTAATTGCTGTTGCTTTAGAACCAGCAACCACTAAAGGGCAACAAATAACTTCAGGCTTTGGTAACACCAACTTTTACTTTTTGGTCACCAGCTCTAACTTAACCCAGGTCAATCGTAGCCGAAAGCTGTTGCCAGCTGGTGGCGTATGTAAAGCCAGTGGTCTGAATCCACCTGCACATATAAAATGAAGACAAAGGAATGCCCATGACTAGTGGCATGATCGGCTGGCTGAACAGCAGTGTGAGCAAGGAAATTGAACTATACCCATTTCTAAGAAGGATCCCTCTAGGCAGATATGGATTAAAGAGCTGCCCTCATTTACTAAAATATTATTTAGTTATATGAAAGGATTTCAGGCTCTGAAACCTCCAAGCTCAGCCTCTTGCTAAAGGGCAAAACTCCACCAACGTCACCGAGCTGCAACCTTAATTCATCAAGTACTACTTTCTGAACAAGCACTGTGATTTTTAAAGCATTTTTTTATCATTTCATGTGAAATCTATTTGATGAATTGATAGATTTTAAAAGATGCCTTCAGGAGGATCGGCGGAAAGCTGGATAAGCTTTTTTGTTTGCTAGCCTCCCACTTTTCATGCTCTGTCCTCCTGAGCTAGATTGAAATATGCCAAATTGCATGAGCTGCTACCTTACGGGGCTTCCTACTCACAGAATGCATCTTTTGTTACATACGGAGGTGTTAATCCCTAGGTAATCAACAGCTTAATTAGTTCATAACGAAGATGAAAGGCTCCCTGGCCTATGTTGTTGCTGATTCTTATAGGTTTTCTTGTTTTATTTTATTTGAAGAACTATGGGGTGTTAACAACTTCTGCAATAAATCAAATAAAAGTAATATAAAACAAGGCCTACCAGTAGCTCCATCCTGGATTTCGCTTGCACTAGGAAAGGCAGCTTGGCATTGTTGCAGGCGCGTTGTTAGACATTGGAGTATAAAGGAAGCCAGGAACTTTAACCCTTGTATCTCCTGAGCCTCATCTTCTTATGTAGATGTACCCAACCATACAAGCATGTTACTTTAGCCCTTTTCCATGACAAGCGACTGCATAGCTCTGGAAAAAGAGTTAGAGAAATCATTCGAGGAATCAGAAAATTGTTTACTTAGGGTATAACCCTTGCCTTGTATGTCCTCCATCCCTGTGAATCAATCCAAACTTGTGACTGATTACAAAAGCCTGAAATGGACACTGTTCATTCAATACTTTTGGTCGAAGTAGAAGATGAGGTTGCATGTTTGTAACTGTATTTTCACCAGCTCCACATACATTTACTAAAAAGACCAGAGTTAACTAGCTCTGCTGTCACTTATAGAATTATTTATCCTTTTTACTGGAAAATTATACCAATTCTTTTGTATAAAAAGTATACCAATACTTTTAATAAAACCCACTAAAACTTTCACATCCCTTTTTTTCCATCCTTTTTCTCTGTGGTGTACAGATGGAAATCTGAGATACAGAGAAATAGGCTGAACTCACCAAAGTTACCCAGGAAGGGTTTGAGCCTTAAGCCTCTCAAGTCGAATCTCTGTCCCACATATTCCTCAACTCAGAAATACTTTCTATGCTTTTTACAGTTAGCACTGCACCATCTACTCTCCAACCCACATGTACACTGAGTTTACCCATTGACTTCCAAGTGGATCGGCTCATCTTTTTTTTTTTCATTCCTCTATACATGAAAGCAAACTGATCAGTAATAAACAAAAAATAATATTGTATGCTTCCTACCACATGCGGGAAACAAGAGCACTGTCCACTTCTACTATTACCTGACCCAATAGCCATCTGCAGTGCAAAGATGCAAAATAATTCCATTAAAGTGATGTCTCTCTTTGGTTCCCCCTTTTTGATAATAAAAAAAGAAATTCTACATTCAGGTTCAGATCTGCAGAAACAACTCTGCAGCCACTGCAAGAACTCAATACAGAATTCCAGATTTCAAAAGTATGAGATACACTGTACACAGACAAGGAGTCTAGGAACGGTGACTCATGTTTAAACAGTTACACCATGAAGATGGTTCTATATTTCATTTCCATGTGCAAGAAATGTTCTATTTGGATCAGTCTTCATTTAAAAGGCAGGTTACAATCAAATGCAATGCAATTTTGTATTATAAAGTGATCAAAATAAAACAAGGGAAAGATAAATCAAAATGCACAAACCAAAATCTATTTACGTTATTTGGAGACACTGTGGACTTGTCAGTTACTCTAGAAGAATTTTATGAAAATATAATTAAACTCCAAAATCAAATCACTTTTTTCTCTCATTATATATAGGCTGCTTTATAACAAGGCATATTAGGAATACTTGCCTTGCTTGCATGATGAAAAAAATCCTGTTTACTTTTATTATCAAGCATCATATTAAGAACCCCAGCCTGCAAGTGCCACACCACCTTTTAAAGAAACTAATTGCAAGCCACTTTCAATATTTCTTCTGTTTTTAATTTAATACCCTCAGAGAGACATAATTGGGCTGGAAGGGAGAGTATTCACTGAAGTCATGAATTTGCTGTATAAATACAAACAAGGAGGAAAGCTAATACAGTAAGGGACTGTGGGATTAATTTTGAAATTGTCTGATTAGTGGATTGCTGCCCGTCAATAATTGCCTTAGATTTTCCCAAGGCCCCGTCTTTATTGGAGTCTGGCAAGTGCATCTGCCTACGGATTCCGTCAATCAGGTCTTGCAGCTGGGAGGGTCTTCAGAGAGAGCACAATTGTAAGCCTGCTGGGGCAAGTTGTTAGACAAAGCAATATATACCAGGCATGATGAACAGTCCATCTCTGTTCCATTGGTAACATTTTACTTACTAAAATTTTCCTATTCYGTTTGGTATAAGGTCCTTCAAGAATTATTTTAGTGAAGTACCTTTTAGCTGAGTTTGAATGAAAAAACAACAACAGAGGTGTTTCTGCAGGATACAGTAGGAACACTGCACACACCTAAATAACACAGTACACTCATGCCTCTTGCCTTTTTTTCCCCCCTTTTTATTTTTGCTGGTGAGATGAGCTTTGCTCCCTTAGGATGCTAATAGCATGCAACATCAGAATTTTACAAGTGCTAAAGCCACTAAAGGAGGATAAAAGAAAAATTCAGAAGAGTCACCCAGAGAGTCTGGAGTAGATGTTGCCAAGGTGCAGCTTCATTTAAGTCAGTCTTTAAATAAGTAATTCCTGTAAATTGTTCTAGCTTCAGGAAAATAAAAACCAAAACCTTGTCTCTGTTTTCTGCACCAGTAGAAAACTATGAACCTGCACCCTCAACCAAATGAAATGTGAACAAGCATTACCTGGCGTGTTGATCTGCAGAGTGAAGAACTGCTAACAAAAACCATCCTGTTTTTAAAACCACTAAAATAGGTTTTTTTACAACTCTGGATAGTTTGTTTATGGCATGTCCATTCCTAGACATATTTATGTCTGTCTTGCCAGCAATTAGCCAGAAATATACAAAATAGATTTGTCTACAAACATAGTTTACAAACAGAAATGAAATAATGGAACAAAGATGTCATCCATATTTATATTTTTGTTCTGCGATGAGTATATTGGACATTCATTTTTCAGCTACAATTGTACTTTTTTATAATCACCAAGATAGAGAGGAGCTCCTGGAATGCTGTAATTGTGTACATGCAAGGCAAAGTTAACAAAGTCTGCCTCCAAGGCCAGGGTCCCTCATTTTATTATGACCAGCAAAGCTTCAGTTTGAAATGCTGACTAACAACATTAATGTTGTAATTAACACTACTTTGACAGCCTACATCATTAGCTTCTGTGGATTTGACAAGGAAGCTGATACCACTGAAATGCAGCTTCGCCTGTACTGAAACACACCACCTTAATGTAAATCCCATCTGAACAGTCACACTCCCGTCTGGATACAATTGAAATCCCAGTTCACTGACAGTGGGTCTAACGTCGGTTGGCGCCTCCCCCATTTATTTCTTTTTTATACACAGAATACAATCATTAGCTTCTGTTGGGTAACTTTGCCAAACGGGTTTTAAAAAGCTACTCGATAAGCCTATGAAAGGGATCCTGTGGTGTGATGCCTGTGATGGAACGAGATTGAACCCAGTGGAAACTGGACTCGGGACTGTTGTCCTACCTTCTGCTCCTAACCAGTTTCTAGCCTCTTGTTTAAAGAACAAGCTAGGAAAGGCCATTATAACATCTCTGGAAAAAGACCTTCCTTCAGGCTGCAAAGTCAAGCACTCAGAGGCTAGGAAATACTGTTTATACTTATCCTTGGCCTCTTATAATTATGCTATGGATATGCACTACACCATTGCCTTGCCTCAGATGAGGTAATCACATAACACTTCTGTGGAACTCGTACCTCGCTTAGTGCAGAGGATGGGGACTCCAAAGGACACCCTTAAACACTTTCCAACTTTCAGGTGCCCGATTTGTCAATTTAAGCACCAATCCTTTATTACCTTTTCCCACATTTAAAGATCATACAATATCAAGYAGTTTTCCTTGAACAGGGACAGATAGTCTGTAGAGAGTTATGCCTTCCCACATGGTTGTGATCTGATAACCACCAAATCAGTTAATACCGTAACTGTCACCCTGATTATAAGGAAAGTGTTCTAGTATTTCTCATAACAAACCCAGATACAAGTTACATTTAAATGACATAGAACATATGCTGAAATAATGAAATTGTACTTACATTTGAAAATAAAGCTCTGCAGTGCTCTGCTTTACCCAGGAGTAAATAACTCCTGCAGAGCATTGGGGTGGGGGGGGCAGGGAAGATTGGCATCGATAAATAATGATAAACCACTGATATTCTGTTCAACAAAGACAAAAGGAGACTTGAGGAAACTCCTCCTCTTACAACTGGAAAAGGAGCAGAACTGTTTTAGAGGGTTTTGAGTGCGGGCAATCTTGGGTTTGGAGACGAGCTGAAGCTCACTCCCATAGGTTGGGTTTGGAGACGAGCTGAAGCTCACTCCCATAGGCTGGGTTTGGAGACGAGCTGAAGCTCACTCCCATAGGCTGGGTTTGGAGACGAGCTGAAGCTCACTCCCATAGGCTGGGTTTGGAGACGAGCTGAAGCTCACTCCCATAAGAGGGATTTTTTTATTGTTGTTTTGCTGGTCTCTAAAAAGGGCCAGCACTTTGTCACTGCAAGCAATGGAAGGCACGCAAAGTGACATTGGTCCCCCAAGAAACACACTACTGCAACTTGATCCAAGTGTGAAGCTTAATACTCTGAAATGTGGGAAACAGACCGTGACAGAGGCTGTCAAGGATTTCCTACTGCCAGGCAGACATTTTCCTTTTATATAATTTTGAATGTTTTTATTCATTTTATAAGCTTTGCTGCCTGCCCTTCCCTTCCATGAATAGTGTCCACATAACATCATTACACACAATAAACTAAGAGTCCGTCAACAGCAAACATAGSAAGATGCTTCTTTCAGCTCTTAGTTATCGCTCCCTTGTGTGTCCAAGGAAACACAAGGCCTCATAAAACATATTGAAGATTAACATACCAGGGCCACTTTGGACCAGTTGTAAACTAGACAGCCCACAAGAGACAACACCCTGAGAACATGCTCAAATTTAAAACTGAGTAACTACCTCGGCCATGGAGCACACCAGGAGAGACGGTCTTTCAGGTAAGCAAAGATTTAATTTCTTTAGAGGCTAACAAGCATGTGCTTACATAAAAAAGTTAATCACCAGTGCAGATCTTGAATCACTGATGCTGTATGCTCTTAGAAAAAAATTCTACCCAGCATACCCATAGCTGGATTTTCTGCTATTTTCAGCTTCTGATTGGCTCTGCATCTATCCCCGTGCACTGAAGATAGCAGCACACTAATTTCAAGGGATCAAAGAAAGCTGTGACAAACTCTAGTCTTTCAAGGTGTCTTCCCACTAGGTATAAATGAGTAAAAATTCTGGTGGCTGCAACTGCCCACACCCCCCTGTGTCGCCAGACAACACATATGCTACACACGACAGCTGCACTCTCTCAGCCAGAAGTGCTGATGAGCAAGGATTGATCCGCTCATAATAAACTAGTTAGAAACAGCAACACTGGGAAATGAGAAGCAAATCAATTAACAGCACATCCTTTGTGTTTCTCCCACTTGAAGCCAAATGGTTCCATACTACTCTTCAGTAGCAATACGCACTGATAGAAGATATGCAATTTCCTTTAGCTATAACAAATACTTATACTTACTCTTTTTACCTTCATGTGAGGTACAGGGAGTAGGTGATAACCAGGCTCAGATTCCATTACTACTACATTACCATTACATTATTACCATTTGCATTTCATCATCCTAACTTCATTCCCATATGACCATTTACATCTCCAGGATGTTCTTCCCCAAATCCCTTCATTTCCTTCCATTTCCCCCTTCCTGCCCCTCCCTCTCCTCATCACACAAAAAAGCACACACGGTGCCAATATACAACCTCTGGTATGTGGCAGTTTACGCCTTCTGCCAAGCTATTCCACACATTTAATTCTGAGGTGAAAATACTTTCCTAAGATTTCACTTCTAATCAGTTTTTTTAAATGACCCTCAGGCATAATAGTTCTCCTCATGACATTATTTCCACATACCTCATCATGAGTCACATGCAAAAAAATTCACCACTTGACCACAAATAAAGGCAGTCTTTACTAGAAACATGGCTGATGATGAGATATGAGAATGCAAAACTCCAGCTTAGCTGATTGCATACTGAAAACACTTTTCATTTAGTAACATACAAGTGTAGTAGGATAAATGGATCTGTAAGATAAGGAGAAAATAACACTTTGATTAACTTTTCTGAGGTGGTGGTCTCCAGATTACTTGAAGACAAACAGCCTCTCCACAAGTAACAGCCTGAACTCAAACAGATTTAATAAAGCTAAGGAAATCATGTGGCTCCCCAGCTTACTAAGTGTTCCCTTCTTTGTTGCTCCTTGTGGAGGAGAATAAGAGACAGAGACAAAACAAACAAACATTTCCAATGATATTACTTGGACTGCTGTGTTGAGCATGCCTTAATCTTCTTCAATTCTAGAAAAAAGCTGAGTAAGGTAAAAGCTCTAACCAGTGAAACAAGGAGTAAGCAGGCCAATTTCAAAAGCTTATTGGCTCCTAGCCAGGGACAGAGAGCAGGTGAGATGAGATTGGAGTGCTTTACTCTGAACTTTTGGTTAGACTTAAAATTCTCAATGGGATGAGTCATTCCACTCTGGGCATGGCCACCAGTCCTCTCTCACTTCCCAAGAGTGGAGAATCTCTTAGGATTCTTGATGCAGCTAGAACATACCCAGAGGAGACCTAACAGCTACAGGAACAGATTGATTAACAGCAGCAAGCCCCGATGTACAAGCTCACACAGAAGCAATACTCTAGCACTGGTCCCGCTCAGACTGAAGAAATTTGACGGCTGATCAAGTTGCAGAAGCTGTAGTAAAGTCTGTGGTGCAATATATAGACTTCTCATGATTTGCTATTCAACTCTAGCTCTCTGGAAATTGCCATTAGCTGCAGGAAAAACTTACAAGAACAGGTTGACCTGTCACAAGTGACTCATTTATGTCCATCTGAAAAAATACCCAACCAGTCAAAGTTCCAACACAGATTAGATGGAAGCGACTGGTAAGCTCCTAGAGACACCTCTGAATAAGCAGCACTCATCAACAGCCTCCTGGCAGAAGGTACCTGTAGCCAGCATACTGTTGCAACATCCCCTGAAGGGACCATTTAGAGACTCAACTGGAAACAGGCAACCAAAGTTCTCTAAAAACTAGTCACTAAGGTTTGCTGTAAGAAATGCAGACATATCAGTTACTTGTGAAGGTTTATGGAGTATGGATTCACAAGGATTTCTCAAGATGAAACACTTCTAAACATTTATAGCTTCTACATATCTGTGAGGAAGGTGAAGAACAGTTGGGACTAGTAAACCGAGGTGCTCTCAAACCTCTAGAAGGTGTCTAATGGGGGGGAGGGGAATTACTGACTTGCCTAGCTCTTACATATGCCCAGGGACACACCAACTCCCTCGCAGCTCTTTAGGAAATCTTGAACAAAAGGGAGTGACATAGAGTAATATGGACTGGCATAACCAACTGGTTCCCTCCACTTTCTTACAGGACTGATAGTCCTTAAGCAAAGCCAAGTAGCCATAAATTACCCTCAGGAAGGCTAGAAAAGCAAAGGCGCTATTTGGGCTGAATCAAGAACTTGGCGCTCACTTCAGAGCGGGTGAGGCTCCTTATATAAAGCTCTGAAATTAGGCAAATACGATTAATGTTTGGTTTGTAGCTTCCAGGCACAGAGTTTCTAAGTGTATTTGTTGTTAAATAAATACAGACACCAAGTTCAAGACGCACTACRACAAAGCTGTTGGACTATTTGTTCTCCTGAATTATGCATTACCTTTGCTCGGTATGCAATTTTTCTAACGCAAGTATCCCACAAAGCCTCAAATTCCAGCATGTCTATATGCCATATGGACAAGCTTCTCCAACCGTCTGCTCCTCATGGAAATTCTATTTGTTTTCCTATTGATTTTATTATGTTTAACAGCATACTAAATCATTCCTGAGGTTGACAAGTTTCTGGAAAATTGATATATGCTGTCTAAAACTGCCTGGGGCAGGAATAAAACCAAAACAAATGGCTTCTTTTAAACTCTTGATTTGCATTACTACAGCCAGGCATACAAGTGCCATCTTGTTTGGTAGAAGAATTCTTCTCCTTTGTGCAACATMTAAGGCACAGGAAATCTTTAGAAGCTCTTCTTATGGGTCTGCATAGGAGGAAGGCGATTGCAAAATACCAGACTATTTGAGTGAGGGTGGGACTAAAAAAACAGATTGTCAGCTAAGATCAATAGGCTGGATTCTCTTGTGGAGAGGTGGAACGGTGAGTAGATGCCTTGGAATCTACAGCTTAAGGCAAAAGTAAAATTTTTAGTGAGACTTAGAGACTCGTATTTAATTCTTCCCCTGAGAAACTGTACTTTGAAGCATTTAAGTAAGATCAGCATCAAGCAGGTTTTTTCGTTTGTTTTAAATCTTGGAGGCATCACCATTAAGCACTACAGAATTTGTTCCAAAGACTGGACTGCATCGTGAAGAGCATCTCAAATGGGAAAAAGCACCCAGCCTGTAATTTTTTCTTGGTTCAGAAACTAAAGGGGGAGATGAATTAAAGAAAACAGTCTTGATGCTTTGATGAAAGGAATCTGACAGCCACAAAAGTTCAAGAGGAAAACTGATTAAGAAGAAAGAATTTTAAAATCTCCAGACAAAGATCTGACAAAAACTGAGAAGGTCATATCAACACATATTCATCCTTGTTAGACTCTCATTAGGCTGTTATAACGGCTGTGTTCAGGCAAAGAAAAAAAAAAGAACTTGCAAAGAAAAAATATTTTTGTGGGAAGTAGTTAAGACACAGAATTAGCTGACAAATAACAGGATTACATTTGCAGAGCTAAAGACATTTAAGACATTAATAGTAATAAACTTCCCATTTTGGTGTGATTAAAAAAATTCAAAGAGATAGAGATGACATTTTCCAATAGTCCCTGTGATGCCACAGAATAAGCTTCTGAGTTCCGCTAAAGAGAACCAAACTAGCTCATGAGTATGTAAGTTGATTTGTAGGTCAGTCCTCTGAGTAAACAAGAATTAACAGTGAGAAAAACAGTCTCAAGGAGATGTCTTTGATTTAGAGAATTTTATGATCATCCAAGAGATACACACAAAAATGCAGAAGATGCTACAGTCCTCATGATATTGAAGATGAAAAAAAATGAATTTCAGTAACAAACAAAATAGTACAAAAAGAGAAAATACTCTTCATCTTAGCCATTGAATTGAGCTTCAGGAGAAAAATCAAGTTTATCTCCTTCTTAGGGAAGGCCAAGCAAATTTAGTTCATTTGCTAAGTGCTTAGATACTGTAGAGATCATATATAAAGCTCAACAGAACTTAGATAATTCTACTGATGGAGATAGCAGAAAATACTGCAGCATTATCAGTGAACACATCAATTGCAGAAGAAAAAATAATTTCAGCTTGTTTGCTTTGCATCTGTCTTTTCAAAGACAGTAACATGGTATCACAGTTTCTAATTTCATACCAACAAAATCTACTTTGCAGAAGTATTACAGGAAAATTTCAAAAGGCCTGAGAAACATGATTCCAAGCTGTACTGACCTTCGCATCATAGAGAATGGTCTTTTTTTCTTTGGTAGACAAAATGCAGTGAAGCTAGTAAGATCTGTCTCCTTTTTTCCATCTGCTAAATGATTCCATAATCTCCAAAGTACACTGTCTATAGCTAGCTCTTAATTTTGAAAGTAAAGCACAAAGCTGGGAGATTAAATGATGCTAACCTTTTCTTAAGTAATATATAGTCCCATATAGTCCTTGTGCCAACAGCTGTTTGGACATTTGTGGTTAGAAACCTTGTCATCAAAGATAGTTTGACAATTGCGATAGGTGTTGTCTGTGCTCATCTGTTAAAGACAGGAGTTTCTGCCAACTTACAGGCGAGTTTGATGACTTCAAAGAAAGAAACATCCAATACACTAAAAATTCCCTGGAAAGGCCACATACATCTGCTGTTGCTGGAGGCTCTTCTGCCACAATCCCATTGCCTGTCCTTTGCAAACTTGGCCAAATTGGTAAACCCTTTGAAACACCACCAAAACAAAAAGTCTCTAGGTGGAAGAAACAAACCTCATGTGCTAGGCACTCCTACCAGGAAACAATGAGCATTCTTATTAAAACAGAAGTCTAGAAAAGCTTTTTAAGCATCTACAAACAGCAAAAAGTTTTTTTATGGAGAATCATGCTTTCATGAGCCATAGTGTGTGAAGACAAGTGTTGAAAAACTGTTCTCCACTCAAAACAGGCAGAAAAATACATTCTCTCAAAGATGGAAAAAAAATTAATGAGGAGTCCAAGAGAGACTAGAACTATTTTATTAAATCAGGAACAACATCAGGCCATGGGCTGTAGTCTGGTATTAAAGCTCAGGAAAGTGCATACCATTCAGAAGGTCAGAAAAGTGCATCCTCACAAGCTGCATCCTTAAGCTGAAGTGTTACTGATGGAGCACATGTTGGAAAGAAAGAGAACTAGGACTGTTAAATCACTTGTAGAACCAGTACACTGAGAAAAGATGGCCAGAAATGTTTTTTATTTTTCACAAGTATAGAACAACATAAATGTCTTTTGACATCTTTGAGCAAAGTTCCTTAAACCCCAAGGTATATTCAAGTGTGTTAATCAATGAAAACTGAACAAGCAATAATAAGACACGTAAACAGACCTCCTAATAATGTTGCTCAAATAAATTAAAGCTGAATATTTCTGAACCATCAATAGTATTAGCAGATGCTCTTTTTTCAGTCTACTTTTGAAGCAATGTCATCACCGACTAACTTAAAAAGATCACCTTTTTTCTACAACTAGGTATCCTCTTTTAGACTCTCAGCCAGAAAACAGGCAAACTGAATGGCTGTTTTTTGAAGGGGAGCTGTAGATGTGTCTGCTTGTGCAGTACTGACTAAAGACTGAGACAGCAAATCTTGCACAGACAGAACAGATAAGAGATCTGTCTGACAGTCCACTGGAATTTCACTTGCTCTGCAGACAAAATAACAAGGTTGCTTGGAGGTAATCCAATAAACTGTTCCAACAATTATTAACAGAAAGGATTCAAGAAATGTGGAAAAACTGTTAGATTAAAAAAAAAAAAAAAAGAAAAAGAAGCAAGGCTGAAGGTTTCAAAATTTGTTCATTTTCAACGCTCTCATTAAATGCCTGAATCTCCAGAACCTTGCTGACATTACTTAACCTTTAAAATGAAGGCTCAATCATAAAAAACCCTCTCATAAAACGCGAATAAGATCCAACGTTATCCTCAATCGAGGAATATCGACGTTAAGCACTTTAACTTCCACTCTTTCTCCAGGACCTAACCCCAGGCTTCTTCTCTTCTTCGCTTTAGAAAGTTTTGCTTCTGTTATATTTCGCACTGGAATCAAACCTGCTTTTCCCACACCAATATCAACAAAAACTCCAAATGGCGTTGCATTTTCAACTTTTCCAGTCAGAACAGTACCAACACTTAAGTCTTCAAAGCAGACTATGCTTCTCTTGAAGTCAGGTTTATCAAAATCTGTTATAAGAAACAAGAAACAAAAATAAGACACTGGAGAAAAAGTTTACGTTATTTTCTAAGGGTTGTTTCTAGCTGATTGTTTCTAATTAAGAAGTCATCCCGAGGTAGCTCTAAGGTCCCAAATACTCCTTCATTATGTTTTTTAAATAAAGACCCATCTGTGATAGACAACTGATTTCTTGTATTTTATGAATCACTTTAAAAGAGACTGATTAATGGAGTAATAAGTATAGTGAACTCTGTGGTATTAAACTACCACAAGGGGATCAGAAGTGTGTAGTATATCAGCTAGAGACTGAAAGATTCTGTAAATTTTCTTGGAGCTAGGGAGAAAAGACTTGAGGTGACTCTTACTTGAGCTACATAAATTATGCATAAAATTCTATTCCTATACAAATTTGTATACAGGAAGGTGAATACGCAGTCTCATCACATACTAAAGAGAAAAGTCAACAATGCACTGTTCTTAGGTTTGCTGTTCATCTGCATCATGATATCACACGATCAACTGCTTCTTTGCACTGACAACTTAAAAATCACACATACATGATTATAACGAGGTAATATCCCAATATATTAAAGTTCACATTCTGCATTTAAGGGCACAGATCTTTTAAACTCTCTCGTTACTTGCTTACCACTTTCTGCTCCTGCAGAAAACCCTTCCGAGCCATCT
Source organism: Phoebastria nigripes (assembly GCA_035582835.1). Lineage (NCBI taxonomy): Eukaryota > Metazoa > Chordata > Aves > Procellariiformes > Diomedeidae > Phoebastria > Phoebastria nigripes. The sequence continues at coordinate 474,010 of JAYKAV010000411.1, read as the reverse complement.
CAACAACTTCCCTTTCAACCTTTTCCTACTGCTGTTTTACCTTTTCCAAGATATAATAGGACTGAGATTTTCCACACAGAGCATCACCAAACCAGGACTGCAACCATTTTCCTATGTTTGCCTTTGAGAAATAAAATAGAGCCTGAACAAGTTTATAGCTAAAATGCACTAGAAATCAATCAGTCTGTAACCTCACCAGGCTGTGGATCAGACCCCAATCGAGTACACAAGCTGGCAAATCCAGCAATAGGCTTTGAATGACATCAAATTTTCTACTGAAGGAATGTACCTAATTCCTGAAGTCCAAAATGGTTAATCCTTTTGTAACATTATACTGTGCAGTGGCACTTCAATGAAAAAAGCACTCAGGGCAATGAGCATAACAATATTCAGAGGAATGATGGGAGTCTTTTTAGATGTTTGCAAACCTCTTTTTTTTTCCCCATGCTGGCAGATTCATTACAGTTACCTGATTAGCTGTTCAACTTTAATGTTAAAAAGACAATTTCTTGCAAGAAATGCCTTGCAAGACCTTGGCTAGAAAAAAATTTTAAAAATAATATGATAAAAATATTCTATTCTTTCCCTTTCCCCAAATAATTCTTCCCATTTTCCTTTGTACAAAAATCATTCAGGAAAAATAAACAGAATAGAATTTTAATTAAATTAGGATACATAGGAAAGCTACTCTCTGTCTGTAATTCCCTAACGTCACATCTCTACTGTTGGGAACAACAACAGAATTGAATCTTCAACCAAGATTATTTTTTGAATCAGGGTAGAGTACAAACCATTCAATCTGCCTGAGCCCTGTTAGATGTGATGCATTTCCTCACTGACAGTCACTAGCAGGGTTGCAAAGACAACAAATTACAGTATACAAGGCTACTAGGCTGCCTGCTCCAGTCACGGATTCTGTCTACAGTAATACTGAATATACTGGATCAGCAGAATATGAATATTTTCACTGAAGATTCTCTTTTGCTTTTATATCTTCGTATGTTAATAGTCTATCCTACTGTAATTTAAATGTGAGACCACCAGAACAAATGAAGACATAGAAAATACACATTTTCAAGATCACTAGTGGGAAATACTTACAAAATCTGCAAGGAAACTACTAATGAACCCAAAAAAAGGGGACAGAAATGTTTGTTTGTTTGTTTGTAAGCATAAGTTTATTATTTGCTATTACAAGCCTGCATCTTTGCTGCCTACCTTTATCTCTTGCTGTCGTAAGAGAATCCAGCTGTAAGTTTCATTAAACAACAGCATCTCCAGATGTTTTCTTCATTGCTTACCTCATCTTTCTTCCCCTCCACCTCAAACTGCTCAGCACTACTGCAAAGTTTTAACCAAGGTAGGTCATGAGCCATGTGCTCCAATTACACTTGTCTCCAGGAACTAGTGCAATGAAAGAGCAGAACTACACACTACTACACTACTGCTCCACAGACCTTTATTACTACTGTTTCAGCTTGGTCTCAGCAATATGCCCTCTGTGATGGAGAGCCAACACAGATTTAATCAGTATAGAGTCAACATATTGAAACTATTTCATTTGTTAACAGCCATACAACTCCCCTTCCTACAGCTGAAAATGCCATGATTTAAGACAGGATTCACACTCCTTACCTACTGAGCTGGAAAGAAACATCTGACTATGATATAGCCTTTACCTTGTCTGAGAAAAGAAATGGAGTTACACGTCCATGAAAATCCACTACTGACTTTAGAAGAAAAAGTGCTGTTTAAAACTGGTATGCAGAACAAGCAAACTGAGATTACAACAAAGGTTTACCTGTTCGGATGTCAAAGCCTTCAGGCTGAGTCAGACCATCAATGATCAGCTGCAGCGTGTGCACCGTTGTATTTAGCCTTTTGGCTGTGCCTTCCAGTCCTTCCTTTTGAATTACTGCATTTACTTTTTGCTGCATATCTGATTTTCCTATGTCATTTGCGTTTCCTCCAATGAAAGATAAAAACCTGGGAAGTTCAAAGAAAGATACAGAGAGAGATTTGTAACATCCTTCAGTGGGAACTGAACCTTTGCTATACTTAGGGTTTTTAATTACTTTTGCATTGATGCATGAACAAAACTTCTGATAAAAAATATGAACAGTGAAAAAACAGTTTCCCAAGGCCATATCCTCTCAAGTCATCACTGATCCAAGACAAACATGGAAATTTTGAGTCTATCTGTATACATGTATCTCCTGGAATAGGCTACAAAACTAGATGCAAAATTTCAACATGTAAATCACTTCTCAGACCAATGACTTATGTCATGCTAAAACCAAATCTGATTCATGGTAAGATAAATCTTTCAGTCATAAAGTTCCCTAGAAATACGTGAGTTCTATAATACTGTCATTTTTATTGCCACTCTCATTCAAATTAAAATGAATGGCAATTTAGTAAAACAACAATTAACATTTAAAATATTAAATTAATACAAATAATCTTTAACCAAAATTAAGAATAAGAAAAACTTTATATAAAATACTTCTCTTGTCTATGAACTTCACGGTTAAGAACAATTAATTTTTCAGAAACTAAGGAATGATCAAGTCAAAGTAGTCACACAACACAAACACCTCCTTCCTTCCCTATTGTCACATATATACACACATTGCAGACTGAGACAAATTTGGACTGACATCTAAAAAGGCTGAAAAGAAATACTTTAAAATAAATATGTCTTGATCTGGGACATCTTTTTTTTTAAATTAAATGAAGAAAACCCCAAAAACACACTTACTGAGATTTTTAGTTCAGCAATGTTGGCACATATGCCGAGAAGCACAGAGAATAGATGACAAAAATTCACATGCAGTAGTGATGCCATAGACAATGTTTATTTATCACTGAATAAATGTCCTTATTTTACTGAAGGACTTAAAAATGCAAAACAAGTCTTTAATGGATATAAACCAATGAAAATGAGCATGCAGCTCATAGAGGCTGAGCCACATTGTACTAAATAAAGCAGTTTGTCCCTTTCTCAGTAGACTCTTCAGTTATCTGTCCTGCTGCCCTGCTCTGCATCTCACCATAAAAAAGCCTCTTCCACTCTGCTTTATCATGTCCCTTATCGTTGGAGGGAGGGATGTGGCTTTTTGCATGTTCTCCACCACAGCAGACAGGTAGAATTATTGTCCCTTCCTCCAGAGTCTGAGTAAACGTTCCTTCCAAATTCCTAAAAAAGATCCCTCCTTCCTATCCTTATCCTACTTCACAACAGGTGTAAACTACAGGCCACAAAAGAAGTGCTGACCAGCACATTCATGCCCTGCACTTGGGAGTGGTGGGAGACATTCCAGCTCCATAAGAAAGCAAAAGTCCCTGGTACTCATCCTCCTTTCCCCGCTCAAACATACATGCTGTGCTTTTATCAGAACCTGAGGCTAGTATTTCTTTTGGCAGGAGACACAGTGGGGGTTTCTTTGTTTTGTTGTTTTCTTTTTTTTTTAACCTGAGGAACCCAACTGACATTATTTCAGGTGGTGAGTGATAAAAAGTTCTACACACTGAAATACAGAATTAAATTTCTTTTTGAGAAATTATAAATTGAAGGAACATAATTAAAGCAATATCCAACTTTCCGTAAATCACAAAATTCATCTTTGAGCACAAGGGCAAATCTTCACTCCAAAATGTCCACTAATTTTGCCAAAAGGAGAAATCCGTTAAAATTGGCTGTCAGGACTTCTACTTTTTTACTGAACTCAAGTGCAAGCATGACGATTTAAGTGTACCGTTAGCTCAAACACATATATTTGCACTTAATAGCGATCGATATAATTTTTACATTAATTTTCTTAAAGCACACAAATCTTTCATGTGGCAATGTATGAATTAAAAAAAAATTAGTAAGGATTCAGTGGACGATGCTGTTCTCAGGACTTACTAGATTTTGTTTTGATTGACTGCATTTCAACTTCTGACATCACTTTTTAAAGTAGTTTGAGGTGGTTTGGAAACAAAGTAAATATCAAAACAGATGCAAAATTGTTTATAGTATTAAATACAAATTTTTATTTTCCATAAACTAACAAGAAAACACTACTACTACTCAAATATTTTGTCCAATAAGAGCCTATATATGAAAAATATCAGACCTTCTATGAAACCAGAGCACTAGAAGTGGTTGCAATGATAATACTGAAAATGTGTGTAGGTCCAGGCGAAGTGCTCTTCACAAAACTCCTTGGGGCTGCTGGCTGCTAACGTTGATGGATGGACAATGCCCCACCAGAGTACTAGTGACAGGCGGCAGCTGCCCCAGCTTTGACTGACATGCCAGATGCAACACTACAAACCTGACTAGCCTCATGACTCAACCTTCTAAATAATGTATGCTTTACTGCGCACGCCTATAAACATGTTTGCTGACGTTCACGTACTTGGCTTTATTTCACTTCAAATGGAAATTCAGCTCGAGTACCTCCAAGTAACATTTTTTCACCATTAGGATTTTGCAGAAGTGCATTCACTTTGTAAATCGATAACAGGGTGAGTTTCGCTGCTAATAAGTGCAACCACATGGAACAGCCACTGATGTACAAAAAAACTCCGTTACGTACAAAACTGTCGAAGGTGTGGATAATGCAATCAGAAAGCACGGTGCTACGTGCAGGCTGCTGGAAAGAAAACCAGCCCGAAACAGGACACAACCCAGGTGCCTGAGCCCTCAATTACTATTCATGAAAGTTATTTCGCTCCCTGCTCGTTCCTCTGCCTCCCCCACCCTCTGGAAAACCCAGTGAAAGTATTTATCTGATATTGAAAAGGATTCCTCATCTAGGCAAGGGTGGTAGGTTTGGGCCCCACATTATCAATTACAGTTGTTTAAATAACTCATTAACATGGTTACTGCTCAGAATAAAATTTTGGCTCCACCTGAAGATGATGCTTAAATATGCGCCCAAGTCTAAGTACATGAGAAGCCCCACTGACCTCWGTACAATTATTAATGTTCCAAAAATCAGGCGTTTGGTTAAGAATGTTTCAGAATTACAAGGTATATTATAGGCAGAACAGAGCAGTGTAACAAGGCCCAGTCTTGTTATACACAAAAGAAATAATCTTTAATAGAAACAATATATTTCTATTTTGGAAATTCTCACCTTTTTAGGTTAGGTTTTGGTAAAACCTATGTATTAAAATATTTCCAAATAAAAGCAATTTCTTAGTGATTACAAGTATAGTTTTTAAAAATACTGTTGAATCCAGTTATATATTTAATGTATCATTTTCACTCAAATGAACATAGCTTGAGGGCACTTAGAATAAAAAAAAAAATCAATATAAAGCACAAATCTCTCACTGAACAGTGGAGCATTATATTGATCATTTCTATTTTCAAATGTCATTGCTAAGAACAAAGTTAAATGTTTCCTTATTAAAAAAGCAACCCAACAACTTCCTCTGAGAGTTTTTCAAGGTCAGAAGAAAAGGATATAGTCAGTAATAAGACTGTGATATGGCTATGGGGGGAAAAAAGAGGTTTCCCTTAATTTACATATTTTGATCTTCATAATGTTAAGCTATCTCACTACAATCTTTGAAATATCTCACTCACCCAATTTGTAAATGACAGTTCCAGCTGCACAACATAAGAACATGAATGATCTGTGCAAAAATGAAAGCTCTTCAAGTATTTTCCTGGCTACATATGTGAATTAAATAACATGTTGCAGCAGTTCAAGTGCTATGTTTATCTACTAGAAAGATAAAACCTCAAGAAAAGTTAACAGAAATGGAAATGGGAAAGACGAGATGTTTTTTCTGAAGTGAGGTCATTCTTATAAGATATACTATCCTTATTTCCTCAAATGTTGAGTGTCTGACTGAATGGTGAAATTTCTGTTCAAGGCACATCAACTCAGATAAAAACTGCCAGAGTCTTAGGGGAGTCAGAACAGAGCGAAATTTAGCTGGTTTAGAGACTTTGAATATCCTCTAAATTGCAAAACCATAAAACTCAAAAACCTCTGCAACCACCTTAGTTTTAAAAGCAATCTTTGCAGTCTTACAGGACCTGCAGAGAATGGTCATGGCTAAATCACTGATGTTTTTATTTAATACATAATTTCATCCATCTTACCCAGATAAAGAAAGAAAAGTAGCATAAATGTAACAAATAAGCACATCATGTTCACTTAACATACACATCTGCACAAAATTATAGCACAGCCCTTGCAATGCTTAAAAGATAATGCAAATTTCAGTGGAATGCAAAAAACAGTCAGAAAAGAGTAAAAGTATTACCAAGGGAAGCCTTCAGTAAATTTTTACGAAGTTACTTTAAACCCCCCAAAAAGCTTCCTATAATGTGCAGGAGTTCTAAAGCTTTGCAAGGGTTTTAGTCACAGTCATTTCTGTTTTATGTAATCATTTCCAGCAACACGACTTAAGAGCTGGGAGTACTGGATTCATTACATTAAAGCAACATGATACGCCATTACATCTTGTCACAGTGCACACATGAATTAATGGTAATGCAACATAATCACTCTGAAAACAAAACAACTTTGCATTAGCATGCGCTTTGTTAGGTAAAATGTACATTCATGACAGTAGCAAACTTAAATTATGCAGACATTTATGTTTTAGTAATGTTTTGAAATGTAAAACATTATTTGTATAATGCAGATGTTGACTGTTCTTGTTCTCACTAGTGATACAGATCCTCAATTTTCGACTACTGATGTAGATTATATATCAAACAATATTTGTGCATTACTCTGTAATTAGTTGCTGGACACAGAAAGTTAAAGTTTCGAATATATTTAAAACTACTTATGTGGTTTAGCCAGATAAGGATATTTAACCAATATGTTTTTCTTCAAATGTGTAAGTTATTAATAGTATAGATTATGTGACTGCATGCAGAAGACCTGAAAGCACTCAGATAGTTTATGACATTTTCAATGTATAAAACTAAGAAACAATGAGTTTCTAAATGAGAAAAGAAATTCAGACACGGTTACACTGCAGCATAGCCACTTTGCTACCATACCATTAGGCACGATGTTGTTAGCTGTTTTCATGACTACCGATATATCACATAACTCAAGCGTAACCCGAGATACAAAATAGTGAAACATGATTAGTTATCCGCAAAGAATTAGTACTACAGTTAAAGGAGATCATTCCATAAAAAAGTTCTTTTTTTTTTCTTCATAGTTTTTTTTTTTAAATACAACCAGTAGGAAGTTATGTAAGTTTCAAAAATTTTAACAAATGAAAAAATACCACTTGATTTACGGGTCTAGTATTTATAGTGTAACTGGAGGATAATTCTTTGTTATTTCCACGTTCTTCTAATCATTCTTGTTAACTGTATATTTTACATCACATTACATTTTTAAAATGTCTTTATTGGATGGCAATTAGCAGTGAAAGGCTTTTCTGCTCTTCTCTTTACTGACAAGATAACTTTCAGAAATATGTCCTCTAAAAATCCAGCTACTAAGTTAGTAGTCGGACCAGTCAGAACTGGCCTTCTAAAGTGATGAATATGAACTATTATTTATTAGGCTTAATGGCCCTAATTCTGCAAGCGTTCTCCTTAACTAGGGTTACCCATTTCCTATTGGAAATAGTCATAAAGATTCATTAACTTACCAAGCTTAACTTTTTTTAGGCTTTTTAAAAAGAAACTTAAGACTTTAGTAAAAAGTATTATTTTGCACATTAAATAGCTTGAATACACACACATACACACGTGTGTACATGCAAGTACAGTCTTACTGAAGTGGACAAAAAAAATGTTTCTGATGACTTCGTAGTGAATTTAAAGAAAGGTATCCTACCACAGTAAAAACTCCTATCCTCTGTAAAATATTCACGTGTAGACTGCATTATTAAAAAAAACACAACAATTTGTTTTCATTGCTCAAACACCATACCAAGTAACTATTCCCTCCCTGATTTCTATTCCCCTTAAGCATTGCCTCAGTTGCTCAGTGACAACTAGGGGAGCTAGACAGAAGCAAGCCAGCCCGGCAGAGAGCTGGAAATGCTGTCAAAGGATAAGCGTGCAGTTGCATAAAGGGCAGGAGTGGACCACCTCTTTCTTTTGGTGGTCTCTCCCTAATCAACAGTTTTCCTTTTGCATTTTCTTACATGTCAGTACTTGCCTTCAAAGCTAGCAAGTGCAGGTTTTCAGCATAGCAACTGAAATACTACTGATCAGCTACTACATCCTCCCATGCAAAGAGTAGCAGAAACACCAGAGATACTTGAAAAATGATCAACCCATCTACAATGGAATATAAAATGTTATCAACGTAAATGCTTTGCTGAAATGAGCATCAAATCCAAATGTTTTACTTTGTTGAAGAATAAGCACATGAACAAGTGCTTTGCTGAATACTCTTGGGATTTTGAAGTCCTTCTGGGGATAACAAGCAGCATTACCAATACACAGCGAAGGGCGAGACGTGAATCTTCACTGCAAGTCACTGCTCAGTACGTCAAAAACTTCTCTTAAGGCATAACCAACYGCAGTGAGCAGTACTATCCTCTACCAGGCAAGGTCCTAAACCTGGGTAATTAGCCAAGGAAGATCCTCACCTGCGTTATGCTAAATCACAACTTTAGACCTTTTAGAAATATTTTACCAACATTTATAAGTCAGACTGAAATACAACCTGTCTACCAGATGCTACAATCTGTGAGCAGCAAATACACATTCTGAGCACCAACCTTTAGCAAAAAGCATTTTTATGAGATTTAAATAAAAATCAGTAGATGTTAAGATTCAGTCATATGAAACCAACTGCACCCAGCAGACTGATACAACAAAGAAAAAACATTGCGTTTTCTTTCCAGCATTTTGGTTTATAAGCATAACCTGGTTGTAACTTCTTGGGACTTCCCAAACATTTCCTCAGTTTTCCTACCAGTTCTTTTACAATATGCACCAAGAAATTGGATATGCTCTACATGTTGTATTAACCGTATGTAGATTCTGCCACTATAAACTGGTTTTCACATATAGACTTTTCAGAAACTTAAAACATAGCTCTGCTTTGCAGGAAAATACGCTGCCTACAAAGTTTCTTTTTTTAATTTAACTTTTAGGAAATTCTGATTCATAATATTTAGAGGTGTTCGTAAGCTTCATCGCTGCACATGACAAAGTCAAGCTTTGACAATGTGGAAACCATGAACAAAATGTTTTGGTCATCTGCAGAGTGTGTTAAATCACCAGTAGGATGTTTTCCAATTATTTTACAGAAATTGTACACATTTTAAGTTAAGATGTTTAAATGCCATAAATCAATCATACCAGCACCATTTGTGCCACTGTAGTAAAGATTACATCAGTGTTTCCATTATAAAACCCCTATTTTTCAGGGGTTTCTAATTCAGCCATAAAAAATGGCTCCAGCCTAAAGCTTGGCAACCAAAGTCACCACTTGGGAGCAATTCTTTTAACCAATTTTTTTTTTTTTTTTAAATGGACTGGCCTTTCAAGCTACAAAATAGTTCAGAAAAAGAAAATCAGTGGTTTCAAATTTTGGTGAACTTCTATCCCTCAAAAACATTGTTTTAAAAACTGATAATTTTGTATGTCATAAATCTGTAATGTAGACTGCTGTTTTTGCGTAATTTGGATAGAAGCAGTGGATAAAAATCACCAGCTTATTTTATTTAAAAATAAATGTAATTTCCCATGAAAACTTTTAATCCAATAAAATTTTCACAAACGACTTTCTCATGGCAAGATGTGGTAGACATTGCATGAGGAAGCCTTTATGACTCATTTATGCAGCATCCATTCATTTCCATCATATTCCATTCATTTCAATTTCTGTGGTAACAGGTATGTAATACTGTATTTTGATGCCTTGAATCAAATCTGCCCATCTTCAAGACAACAATTCTGCCCTTTGGTAGCACAGATCCACCTGTGAGCTTGACATGGTCCCTGACAAAGTTCTGTGTAAGCACAGAAAAAGAAGAAAGAAATACTTTGAAAGACGCAAAGCGACAGAACTCTTTTAAAATGTATTTTGTTTAAAAATATATGTATTAAATACTGATTCTAACCTACTTCTAACAGTCTCATTTTTTCTCATGCATATTAATTTAAATTATAAGAATTATCAATTAGTTTCAAACCTAGTTTAGTTCTAACATGTTAAAAAGTCCTTCAGATGTTGGTTGATTTCGGTAAGACACCTCAAATCAACAACATGAACATGATTTGATCTTCAGGCTCTCAGAAGCTTTCTCATGAACATAGGCTCAGCAAAAGGGAATTACAAGCCCAGTCCCATTCACTGCCTATCAAAATCAGGAAAACACGCCAACAGCCCAGATAAGCTTTGGTCTGAATCCTCCATGCAGTCTGAATTCCTAGTAGAATTTTTTCTTAATTCATATTTAGGCAGCAAATTGGTTTGGAAAGCCGTTTCCATAAGTTCCGAGAAGCTTAACAGCTSATACGTTTTTTTTTGAAAAGTCATTTAAAATATATCACCATTGCTAAATGATAGCATTAGTTCCTTGAGGGGAGAATGTCTGGTTTATATTTAGCCCTTATGTCATCAGTGTCAATTTTTAATACTACACTTCTTGGCTTTTGTCAGTTTGCTGCAGAGCTGTATTTTCTTTTCTTCAAACAGCTATTTGCAATGAAAAAACATTACAGATATTTGCCCGCTTCCCCACACCATTTTGTGATATCAAGCTACTGCATGTTAATACAATCTATACCATAAATGTTGTCACGTTCATATTTAATGAGCTTTCACAGAAACTATCTTTTGATTGCAAGAAAAAGAAAAATACTATTGAACATAGAGTACATTCATAGAAAGCACTTTGAGACTTTCCCCCCCCACACACATCAAACTATGTGTACAGATACTGATAAATGTAAGAAGTAAGACAACAGAAAAAAGGCCCAAAGAAAACAGAAGAGACTGATTCACTTAGTTACAGAGACAAATGCTATGCTTATTAGTTTTGGTGTTCCATTAGCAGATATTGTTATTGTGGTTTTATACTTGTTTTGATATCAACTGATATTCTTTTGCATAAAAAAAACCTGTACGGTACAATACCTACAACATGCACTTGGATCTAAATACTTCATCTGAAAATTCAGTCTAGGAAGGCAAAGTGTTTGGTGAGAAACAGAACAGACAATGGCACAGCTAGAAACTTACTTTAAAGAATTGCATTAGCCAAAGAGAAATGACATGATAGGTAGCACTGGTCTGTAGCCATGTCATACTTCTGCAATGGCTTTGCAGCTCTTGGAAGTCCAACGAGTTTGAGCCTGAGCACATTTTAAGAATCAGCAAGGTACCTTCTAAGCAAGTGTTGGCTGTGCAATAGATGGCAGCCTCCTCTGAATCATGCATAAGCCTGTGACTCAAACCACTATCTTCTGGTTGAGATGTAAAACTTGTGCTCATTAATTTTTTTTTTTTTTTTTTTTTTTTTTTTTAAATAGTGCTAATCCTGGGTTCCCAGCCAAATTCCAGATCACAATTACATGGGGTTCCCAGCCAAATTCCAGATCACAATTACATGATTTGTGACACCTACTAAAATTGTCTCCAGAATTTCAACTGTATGTGAATATCTGAGCTACCCTATGCAGTAATAATCCTGCTCACCACTTCAGATATGAAAGTAATCTGTGCTGCTCTGGGAAAAACGTCACAATTCTTTATTTTCTGACCAACCTTTGTGATGCTATTGTATGTAGATAAATTCTTGTAGTATTCCACCATTAACCAGCTACACGTCTCTGCTCTCTGAAGCAATCTTTCCACATCAGCCTTTAAGCAAAGCTGGTAACACTGTGAACACGTCTACTGATTATTTTATTAGTGTACAAGGGCTGGAAAGCTAAATGGACTATTAACCAAATCCTGACCACTTGATATTTAAATTGAATGAAATACAATATTGAAAATCAACATTAATTTTGAATAACCTTTTTTTTTTTTTTTTTTTTTTTTTTTTTTTTTTTTTACTCACTCTGAATAATTTCCAGTAAGCGTGACTGGGCTTCCTCACCCTATAAGCCGCCTAACCAAATATAAGATCATTAAGATCAGGACCTTGCCTGATTTTTTCCACAGCTATGCTTAGGGCAGAGAACTAGTAACAAATGCTGATGCATAAGGAAAAAAAGAGAAATGGTCGTGGAAAAGGAGAAACCAAAGTTACCTACACACTGCACAGAGAGCATGGACTCTAGCAGCCAATTGCACAGTGGCCCTAGAATCAGGCACAAAGAAGAATGAACTGTGACAGAGAGAGGATGGAAACAAAAGTGCACTGCATGCCTAGCAGAACAAAAGCACGCAGACCTATGCATATGAAGTTGTATATGCAATTATCTCCACCAGAGAGAGAACAGAGCACACACTGTAGGGAAGGTGTCCTAGAGATGCAAGGTCCTGTAAGACTTCTTTAGATAAGAAGCTCAAGTTTCATGAATTCAGAAATTCAGCATATCTCTCTGAGGCTTAAAGATGGTTTTGTTTATAAAACAGGAAGCATGACTCTGTTTCTCCAGGAATAATATTCTCAGCAGAGATCATAAGAATCCTAAAGCATCTAGCTACTGCTGAAATTAGCTCCAGCACGTTTTAAGAAAAGAACCTGTTCACCGCAAATCACTTAAAAAAATAAATATGTGCTGGTTTATGGTAGGAGATAATGTTTTCTCAAGAGGACAAGCAGAGTCCAATTTCAACCAGGGCTGATGATAGAAAAGATCACAGCTTATACTAGCATTTACCAGCTGCAGTATCCCCTAACTGGAGGCACACATGGATTCCTAATTACTTTTTTCTGACCTACACAAAAACCATTCTCTTCTTTTAGCCAAAGGTCACTTAGTAAAACCACCATGGTGTTCATGTATTTAGGAACTTAATATATACATCTCGCAATATCAGAACTTAATTTTAAAGTCTCATAGTAATGACACATGCTCACATATGTCCGTGGACTTGTGTGCACACTCAAACACACAAATAAACAAATTCTGGTGGTCAAAATTCACTAAGCAAAAAGTTTGGCATAYGCTGAACGTAAGCAACAATGTAAAAGCTGTTCTTAATGATGCAGAGGTATTAAACTACCACTGACTGAAAATTTGCATGGCATTTCAATTAGGTTATTTTTAAGTACAAATAAAATTATGTTTTAGTTATGGCCTTTTACATAATATTTGGGGGTAAGGTAGAAGAAAAAAAAAAATCACGTTTTAGATATTTTTAGAACAAATGATTTGTCTCCACACTTTGTGAACCTAAAGTCCAACCTGAAAGTGATGTGTGACATAAAGAGAGTTGGCAAACAGAAGGAAATTGAGAAAAGTGGCCTCAATGAGGTGCAAAGTGGTGATATGAAGACGACAGGGTCATGGGAGGAAAGTCTGGCTAAGTTTTGAAAATTCACTGATTTCCTCACTGAAAAACAACGTGAAAACCAAAAAACCAAAGAATAAAACTAAAAATTTGCATGCACATAAGAGGCAAAACACACCAATTGAAACCCTTCACTTGTAAAGAACTCTTCCGATGCATACCTTTTTCTTGAAGAAAGGGGAGAAAGCATCAAATTAATATAAGTATTCCTGTCTCAAAAGGCTGAGCAGGCTGTTGTCAGAAAAATCAGCTTTCATTTTAAAAATTGACAGCATCAATAGTTCAAAAGCTTTCCCACTGCTTACCTCATTGCAATGTTGTAAGACTCTGGATGAATACAAGTTTGGTCCAAAGGATTGGGCTGTCGTGAGGCACACGGTGTTGGTTTGCTCTTCTTTTTACCCTGTGCACCTGCTTTAGTCAAGAGCGCATGACTTCCAAGTTCAGTTTTCTTACTACTGTCAGAAATCAAAAATGGACATGTCATTCTTAATGAACAAGATCCTAGCCTAGTGCCCACACGTGAAAAATGCAATCAGACTTTTATATAATGTTCATTCTTTAAAAATAAAAAAGTACAAAACCCCTAAAAGGTCATTGTGGGTGGATCTTAACACCACAATTATAGCATAAAAATATAACATATCAATATATGCATAAATTAATTTAAAAGAGAAACAAACATTGGGAAGGGATTCTGTGCTTCATCAAAATTTCTTCATGATGACAAGATTATAAAGAAAACACTACACAACCTATTATATCATCTGCAATCTGGATAGCATCTTCTGTCTGTAAAATGGGGACAATTGCATTTACCTACTYGATAAAGATCTTGTGAGGATACTTTCATACTTAACTGTTGATTAATAGTCTACATCATTTTAAATTTGAAGAATTTATAAAGAAAATTTCCTATTCATACCATCTTTAGGTAAGCAAATTGCATCCCAAGCATACATACAGAACAAGGAAAGTATGTGACTGCTTAAACATCGGAACTCCTTAAACCACATTTATTGACTTCCTATACTTAAATTTCTGAAGAATTCTGCTCAAACATGGGCCAGGTCAAAATACAAAAAATTTCAAATCAAAAGAACTCAGATCAAGATTTGCTTAGAACAGAAAAAAGCTAAAGGTCAAATCTACGACTATTTCAGAATTTATAAACCATTTTTGCAAAAGTATCTTAATACAGCTTTCCTTAAAACTTAGTGAATACATTACTGACTCCTAATCAGCCAGCTTCAGTTACTGTTTGGATTGGGCTTTTTTTTTTTGTTTTTTTTCCTTTCATTGGCTGGATAATGAAAAGGCTCCAAAGTCTCAGAGAGATCCATGGACAGATTGCCCACATTGGTAGGAGGACTTTACAGAAGACAGGAGAGAAAGAGATCTATCTTTGTGTGTGTAGCATATTTACAACTGGCACACTTCTTCCCTTAAAGTTTCCCTTAAGTAAAAAAATGCTCAGGATACAGTAAAGGCATCAAATGACTCCTACTGCAAAGAAGTAGGAGTCCTACTGCTCCTTTCTTGCCTCTTTTTTTATTTGTTTTTGTTTCCTAAATCACAAGTGGTTCCTGCTTTTGCAGGACAAAAGAGAATGCACTGAAGGACCTGGAACTAGCACTCGCACTTTGGCCTCTACCTATGCATCGACCGTCAGCAGTGTGCTGGTTTTGGCTGGGATAGCATTAATTTTCTTCACAGTAGCTAGTATGGGGCTATGTTTTGGATTTCTGCTGAAAACAGTGCTGATAATACAGGGATGTTTTTGTTACTGCTGAGCAGTGCTTACACAGAGTCAAGGCCTTTTCTGCTCCTCATACCACCCCACCAGTGAGTAGGCTGGGGGTGCACAAGAAGTTGGGAGGGGACACAGCYGGGACAGCTGACCCCAACTGACCAAAGGGATATTCCATACCATATGACGTCATGCTCAGCATATAAAGCTGGGGGAAGAAGGAAGAAAGGGGGGACGTTTGGAGTGATGGCGTTTGTCTTCCCAAGTAACCGTTACGCGTGATGGAGCCCTGCTTTCCTGGAGATGGCTGAACACCTGCCTGCCAATGGGAAGTGATGAATGAATTCCTTGTTTTGCTTTGCCTCTTAAACTGCCTTTATCTCAACCCACGAGTTTTCTCACTTTTACTCTTCCAATTCTCTCCCCCATCCCACCGGAGGGGATTAAGTGAGCGGCTGTGTGGGGCTTAGTTGCCAGCTGAGGTTAAACCAGGACAGGCAGAAATGCAGACATAACTTTCTCTTTCCATATCAATTTTTGAAATAACCACTATTTGTTAACTTCCAAGTACAAAGTACAAAACCTAATTCACACAGCACTCTATAGCCATCAATATGATTAGAGAGGACAAAAATGAAACCTTCTCGAAGTCCATTTCAAAAACGTTTGGTTTTGCCACCTGGGCCCACAAGAAATGTTGTGGAGGTGATGGTGTTAGACCTTTATTTTGGCATCAAACTCCAAAGTTACAGCAGATTTCTCAGGTTATACACTGTTCTCAAGTTTTATGGAATCTGACTAACATCAGAAGCATGCTCCAGCAAGGAGAGAAGAAAAAGAAAGAAAAAAAAAAAA
>JAYKAV010000411.1:419282-457955 GCA_035582835.1 Phoebastria nigripes | reverse complement strand
GGGGGGGGGAAGCGTCAGCCTCTTCTTCCTCTGTTGTATTGTAGCATTCACTAGAACAGATCCGTACAACGTAAGACCTATCGATCATCTACAGCCTTAAAAGCAATTTCTTTGGTCTTCCGGTGCTTACAGTGCGCGCCATTTGGCCTGCAGCATGTGCCTCCCTGCCAGATGGGCAACCAATCTGTGTACCTTCCACCCGGGCAGTAAGCCAGTCCTAATGTGCCTACCTCCTGCCTGGAAGTTACGCATGTGCTGTTTGGCCAGCAGCAACTGGGAATACAGTATTGCTTCTGAGCATTGGGTTGGCTAAAAAACAGCATGTGCTTCCCAGGAAAATATTTTTTGAGAAGAGTCAGTGGCAAAAGGGTGGGGATGGTGCTACTGCTGTGCCCTTTCTTAGTTCTTTATGTTGGAAGGAGAAATGGGAAAGGCAGGAGAAGAGACATTGCCCTAGAAAGGGCACTTTCAGTTTTGGAGAGGAAGGACTTCAGGTCAAGAGGAACACAATGAATGGTTGCAAGAGGGGAAGGCTTGGTACAGAAACAGGGAATGAGACGGCAGGGAAAAGGATGACCGACTGTTGACAAACTGGACTTGCGAAAGGGCCTCACATATTTGAGACAGAAGGCAGCCACGTCACACTTGCTAGGCACAGGAGTATAACACAAACAGAGTTTGACCCAGGCAGCTGTTCAACTTTCTCTCTCCAGGTAACAGAATTGAAACTCTCCAAAAATCCACTGTGTTTTACTACCATTACGTTCTGCAGAGTAATCTTTACCACATTAAAATGAATTTACAAATCTCTATGCCTGAAACACAAGACTAAGGTTTTAATATCTCAGATCATGACACTACCGCATGCCAAATTTCTTCTACCAATTCAGTGGCAGAATTTATAATTAAACTTACATACTTATCGAAACCCTGACTTAGAGTACTAGGCTAATAAGCCATGATCATTCGGAGAAAGAACTATCTTCAACCATTGACTTCAAGAAGTTTATTTGTTAAGATGTTGTCTTGCAGAGCGCAAAGGCCTAGGATTCCTCAAGCCTGAATACAAAACAGAAAAGGGGAAAAAGTCTTCTCATAATATTTTGGATAATTTAGTCAAGATAGCTAACATCTCTATTACCTGCAGAAGGTCTTTATATATTCTTGATTGAATCTGATGAAGCCAGCGCACTGTTGGAAGGATTTGGGACCCAGACCTTTAACTTCCTTGAGCTGTTCTCGGTTTATAAATGGTCCATTCTTCTCTCGCCATTCAATTATATTTTTAGCCCTGTTAGCATTCAGTCCTGCAATGTGTCTAAGAGAAAAGTTTACAGAATACATTTATTACCATTGAACAGGCATTAATACAAGTGCTATCCATTACAAGGATACACATTACCGTAGAGAATTTGGTTTACAAAACTTAAAAACAGCTAAGAAATTTGCAAATAGACTCCCAGACCAAAGGCATAGTCTGAAAAAGGATCCCTTCCCTTAGTTCTATGGAAGGAATCTACTCAAGTCAACAAAACTTGGTGCAGCAATACGGTTCTGCACATACCTAACTAGTAAGCCAGGGACGTGTAATTTATGATCTGTTGGCTATTTCTGTAATGCCATTTCAATTTGTCATGTCTTATGGCCTGCCCCCAGCTGCCCTCTTCAGGAAACGACGTGGGAGGAGGGTTCAGGACAGATAAATTGTTCCTGTGAGAACAGCCCCCTCTCAGCTATTCTCTTCCATTGGTACCGCAACACCTTGCCCCAACATGAAGGGCCAACGTCTGCTATCCAGAAGGAGAGTGGCTGGGAGCAGCTTGCCTTCCTCACACAATTTAACAGATCCATGCAGCTTGTTCCTTTTCTCTCAGCTGCTCTTGAGATAAAAGAGCAGCTGGGAACAGGCTGCATGAGTTGTTCTGAGGGCAACTCGGATCTGGCAAAGAACTTACCTGTGAAGTGCAACTGCAGTTAGCAAAGTTCCTTCAGGAAGCAGTGGGTTTGCTGTACATTTTCTCTATGTACATGTGAGTACAACTTTCTGTGTATGCAGTATGTTAATCATAAAAAGAGGGAAAAGAGCTGTGGTGGGCAGTTACTCCTGGCACTAGAGAAGGAAATGTCACCCATCTGGCTCTATATATCAGATGCCATTGCTTTAAGACAATGGCAGCAGAGACCTGTTTGTGGAATGGCACAAGCTGATTCTAGAAAAACACTACCAGCAAACTGGGCAAGAATAGTCAAAAATCGGGGGGGGGGAGAAATCTTTCCATTATTCTCACCCTCAAGAAAAAGTTAAAAAAAAAAATCCAAAGTTGGTGAAACCTCAGAAATAAATTGAAGAGACACACCTTTAACCATAGACAAAATATTAATCATTAGGAATGGAATTTTCTCAAAAAATTTCTTAGAAACATTATGAAATCCAGCTTATTTACACTGACAAAGGAACATGACACAGTTCACAGAATTTTCCACCGATGATCTCAAGTCTTTCAAGTACGATACTCAGCAGTAATGCAAGTACTGTAGCATTGTCACGCCTTCCACATGTAGTATGTGTCAACAAGTGTATTTGATGCATCAGAAAGCACAAGCAGAAAGCCCTGTTAGCTTTATAGCTAGGGTGACAATTTCATACACTGTACATCTGAGGGAAACTTGGACCCCGTCTACACAGAGCAGCAGAATTGAACTGCTGAGGATCAAGTTAGATCCAGAACTTGATGCAGCATGTGCATACGAGCATCATAAGCCAGGTTAATTAGACCAAACAAAGTATTTGGCCAACATGGTTACCACCTGTAACCATGACTGGACAGTGTCACTCCATGTTCACAGTTTTGTGGAGACACGGCAGCCTGGTGCCCTCTGCTGAACTGCACAATATAGTTGTACCCTGCAGAAGGCTGACAGTGCTCACCCACCGCACTTGCTCAGGTAGGGTTTTATTCAAGAATGAAAGCTGGTCAGCCTCATTTACCAACAGGTACTGCTTGCTTTCTTACTAATAGCTGATCTAAGTCTGGAAGAAGGTAAGACGGAAGGTAAGTCAGGAGTCAGGCTAAGAATTAGATACACACACAGAAAAAGAATATGGAAGACAAGGGGGAAAACCAAAAAGAATAGACACAGAGCCTCTTCAAAGTATAGAAAGACATTTTCAAGAATGAAAATAAGGGGTTAAAAAAAATTCAGGAGAGCTAGCAAGAATACATTTTTCCTAACTTTGATACCTAATATCATTGTCACTACCTAGATTATGGACATTCTTTTTCTTCCCTTCCTACTACAGAGGATGACAGCAACACTTTGCTCTTCTGAGAGGCTGCTCAGCTAAATGATTCTCAATTCTACACACTCAAAAGAGATTGAGCTTTTAATTTCTAACCAAGAGAAATAAAGTCCACAACATTTTCCAAGTAAATATGGCATAATTACTTAAAAAAAAAAAAAAAAAAAAAAAAAAAAAAATCAGTAAAAAGGGATAAATTTTTCAGCAGTTCCCCTTAAATCTTTCCTTTTCTCCTTTCCTCACCCAACTTTTACAACCTGCTCCACTTAGAAGGTATTTTTATAGGTACTGCTAAGAGACAGAAAGTACATTTGAAAATCCCTTTCTCAGTGTAAAAATACAAATTAATTATATCAAGTTTTTCTAAAATTGCAGTGTTGGTTCAAAATTTTTAAATATCTGTTTACCTCCAAAGAATAGTTTTACCCTGGAGAATCACACATACCCTTAAAAACTGACTCTTAATGATCCAGTGAAATACTGTCTTAATGTGTCATTTTCATGTAATTGGCAGTTTAACACAAGAGCCATTTGCTCCAGCTGAGCTTGAGTCAGATGGCAGACTAAACAGAGACTCTGTGATCCAGAGCCATGTAATTACTGGAATAGGAAAATGTTTGACTCACCTTAATAGTATTTCTGAGCAGATGTTAATATCAACTCCTACAAAGCTGACACACTCTTCAACCACACTATCCAGAGTTGCTTTGAGCAAAGTCTGTGATACATCATGCTGAGCAACAAAATGGAGATATCGGGTTACTGAAATATTGAAGCGTACATAAATAAGAACTGCAAACAATGCTAACATTAATAAAATAGTTGCTGGAACTTATCAGTATCTTATGTGAGGGTACCAGTTAAAAACGTAGATTGTAGAACATATTTTTGAAAGGTGTCCAGTACCTCTTAGCAACATCTTTGTCATGATACAAATCCCTAGAACAAGACACTCTTCACATTACTGTATTTTTTTTGTTTAGTAACTATTTCCCTGCATCATGTAAAAACAAAACTATATTAAACACATAATGATTACTCAAAAGGAGCAATGCTTCTGTTCATCCACTATGTCTTGTCTTTAATCTGACATTTATTTACCTACAATATCAGTTCATTAAAAATAAGACAATGTTTTAAAAATAAGGAGAAAAGATCACAAATGCTGTACTTTTGCACCTGCATACACAAATGTTTGCAAAATTGTCCTATTTATGAGCATCACACTACAGTAAGGTTATTATTTACTACGAGAACAAGCCAGATATTGTATGAGGGTGGGCAATACATAAGGTACATATCAGCCCTGCAGCAACAAAATGGTTCAGATTTTGAACAGGTATTTCTGGGAAGATTGGCAGGTCCTTGACCAAAGCACTACTAATGGAGATTCTTCCAGGTTTTCCATTATTGCTCATAGTGTTTCTCCTTCCCCCCACCGGCCAAAAGAAAATCAGTCATACTTGTCAAAGATAAAAATTCTGAAGCTATAAGATTTCTTTTCCTCCACAATGTAGGCATACTTCAATCTATAACTTTTAGTTGCCACACAAGCCCATCAGTGCTTAGAAGTCTGGCCTGGAGGGAGAAGCCTCTCTAAATGCAGGAGCTAATTCAATCACTATGTTGGCTTAGCTTCAGGGCTCTTATACGTCACTCTTGTAAATCTGGGTTGATCTGTTGTGGTTTTGTGATGCATTCATTTAGGACATCAAGCTGGATCCGAGCCAAGACACCAAATACTTCATCCACTACTTTGTTTTACCTTCTAAGCCATTCAGATCTTTTAAAGATTTCATAGTTAAATTTAACATGCCAACAGCATGAATCCCAATCTACTAATATTGGTGGTTCATCAAGTACTGGTTAATAACTGAAACAACTGTAAAACTTATGGCAATGTATTTCATAGCCCCCTCATTTCAGGTAATGGTAAAGTGATGTATTTTCATGATGCGATACATAAAGTTACTTACAAATAGGAAGCGCAAATTTCGCCAATATTACTCCTTCCATATAAAGTTCACATGCAAAAAGCCACGTACATGCATAAATACTTGCATTTGCACACAGTCTTGGCCTTACAACCACAAAGCTTACTTGTACACTTTGCAGATCAAATGTCAGTTTCTACTTACTAATGTGTTGCTACTACAACACAATGGCTTCTTTCCTGAATAAAGAGATATAAACAAAAAAACCACACCCTAAAAAGAAGTCTTATGTTTCTATTTTTTTGACTTACTGAAGATGCAGCTTCTCTTAGTGAGGATGTTCTATATACTCCCTCCTCCTGCCATCAGCCAGGTATGTACTAGAGCTAGAGGCTTCTAGCTCTCACACACGCTCATGCAAGGATGCATTTATAACACAGTACAAGAACCAGAATAAAACTGTTCAGAAACAAAACCCACATTTTCTCTCCTTTGCTAAGTACAGCTGTCAAATACTGGG
Organism: Phoebastria nigripes; assembly: GCA_035582835.1. Lineage (NCBI taxonomy): Eukaryota > Metazoa > Chordata > Aves > Procellariiformes > Diomedeidae > Phoebastria > Phoebastria nigripes. The sequence goes on along the minus strand of JAYKAV010000411.1, from coordinate 452,200 downwards.
CTAGATTTTCCATGATGAACCACAAATTAAAAATTTAATAAAATAAAGATACTAATTTAACAATTGTTTTCATTACGATGGAGGAAGGCAAAAGGAGAAAAAAAAAAATGCAGAGTACTCAAAATATCCATCTGCTTTTAGGAAAGGCTACTGACTCCAAAGTACTTGGAAGTTGATTATCATATAGTTTCACAAGTTCCATTAACAAGTTCCATTAACTGTAGCAGTTCTCGGCTACCTCTAAAAAAAGCGTGGTCTAAAATAACTACTCCAAATATAAAGTAGGGCCTGTGGCAGAGATTGGGGTAGACTGCTGTTTCAGTCTCATTCCTTAAGATCATGATCATTCTTCAGAAGGAATAACACACAGTTATGCGATTCAAAACAGAGACATTCGTCATCACCTCTAAATGCCTTACAGCATAGGGTGTTGCAAAGAAGGTAATCCATAGATTTGGCCTAATCTTTCTAAGCAGTTCTTTGGATGAGACTTGAGTCAGCAGAAGCTTTATTTCCAGTCTGCTGAAAGTGAACTTAGATAGCAATTCAGCCAATGATACTCCCCCCAACACCAGGAAAGGATATATCACAATCAAAAGCAAAGCATCCTGAAATACCTCTGCCAGTGGAAGACCGACCAGTGCTCACAGATCCTCAGTTTCAAATACAAAGTTCACATTTATCTGAAGATTTAAGTTTGTGGATGCAATAGTTTGTGTAAAATTCAGGTGACAGAATACACACAGTTTGGAAAACTGTGATATTCAACTGTTTATTTTTTTTTTGCCAGGAAGACAAGGAGTTCTCGGGTCTCTGAAAGATGATTTGCATCTCTAACTTTATTGCTGCTTGACAGTCACTATTAAAAAAAACAAAACAAGACATGCACAAGTTGTTCTTTATTACTCCAACACATAACAGCCGTATCACTTTGAATGGACATCACAGCATGTATGAAGGTATGGATAATGAAAAAGTGAATGGGTAGATCTGACAGAACAGGATAAGCGTAAGACAGCACGGCTAAAACAACCCGTAAGCTACCCATACCTCACAGAAGTAAGACACATTCAGCTAGTGAATGATGTTAAGTTGCAAACACTAGGAAAACTTTCCAGATGGCAAATATGCCTCCAGGATGCAGCTACTGACCATCACAGTTTCCTTTTGCTATGATGAAGAAATTTCTACATCCCTGTTTATGTTGGTACAAAGCACGGAGAAGTGTTATGAATTTTGTTTCTAAAACTAGTTAATTAAAAACATTATTATCCCAATATCATCGTCAAGACTTCCTACTGCTAACAGGTTACACTTCAGAAAGGTTTAAAGTGCAGTGTTTCCAGTCTTCCAAAAATTTCACTCATCTCAAATATTAGAGGTTAGATGATATTATATACTTCTATGTACCATTTATATGCACTGGGGTGGTACCAGATCATTCAGACACTACTAGAAGCACGTATACTCCATGTTACTCACTCACTACAACAGGTCTGTAAAGACAGGAATCCCTCTCAACTGTTGCATTAAGCACATCAGAATAAAACCTGCACAAATAAAGCCCAAGTCCAATATGCAAGGCTACTTTTAAAGTGTGCTTATGCAGAATTTTATGCTGCACAGCCTCCAACAACCCCTCCACACACCAACATGGTAGATTGTGGCATCAGCTGATCCCTTGCAAATCCTCCTAAATAAAACATTTTCATACTAACACTAACTCTGAATGCACCCCTACACATGAGGGTGTCTCTGCTAAAACTGTATTGTCTTTTCTTTTTAATCAGAATACTCTTATTTATTAACTGTCTTTATCTGTGGAACAAATACCACAACTGGCCCCACAACTCCCCTTACAAAACCAGGAGAAACTAGCTCCCTCAGCCAGCTGAACCATTTGTACCAGGAGCCTCCTCGGAGTCAAGCACAAAAGATACCCCAACAGCTATGCCTAACAAGTAAGGAACATGTCCTTTGGAGTGGTTTTCAAACATCATCTTGAATTTACCACCCAAATAAGTCACTAAGGTTTTATTAAAAGGATACTCGGAAATGATGATCATTAAAATATTCACTGCTGGAATAGTAGATCTGGAGCAGAAGACTTCATTTTGTATGATGATCTCCAAGCAATAAGAAGKATTGGTACCCCCAATTTATGGAAACTAAGGCCAGCAGAAATACGGGACTTGCCACAAACTGCAGGATGTCCAGTGCATATCTGCAAACTTTCATTTATCATCGCCCTCCAGAAAACAAAGCCACCTTTCTTCACGAATAGCATTAGGAAGTACTTAGACATCTGTTTGGTTTGAGTTTTTTGTGGGGAGGACTATAGAAATTAATCTGCCCYTAGAAATATCAGGCACTGTAACCGTATTTTAGCATTTGTTTTCTAAGGAATTATCAAGTGAGCCAGGGATCAAGATACATAAAATTAAATTACTTGATTAAGTGAAACTGCTACAGTAAGTAATTGTAATTGACCAATAAATGAAATTCAAACTTCACATTGTCCTAATATTTTTATAAAGTGTATCCCACATATCCCCCATGTAACTTACATTCATGAACCTGGAAGAAAATCAAGGGCTGCTATTTTGATTTCTGATCATGATTACTGCTCAAATTAGTCTGTGGTAGATTTGTTAAAATTGTCAGAAAAAGAATATTATATTGCATATTTTAGAACCACCGTACTGCAAACCCGTGCTAAAAAAAAAAAATCAATATAACTTCATTTCATGTACTTTCATTAAACAGAGCACAGAATGTTTAACATTAAAGAATAGTGTTTAACACCACCTGTCTATTATGCACATGATAGCTTTGTCCTATTATTATATCCCCCAAATACTTCAGCTATCTTTTCTTTTTACATGGTATGAAGCAGAGAGCAAGGATTGTTGTTTCACTCAGTTTCAAGAGCTACAAACACTCACTGGAAATGATTAACATTACTAAAAAACTATCTGTTCCTTGAGAGGGTGCTACTACAACTGTAATTGAAAGCCATTTTCCAGTTTCAAAAACACCTGTTGATGTACACAAAAGGAAGGCAGTATTTTAAATAGCCTCTCAGCTCAGTTATTTGTAGCAGTATACCAGTACAGATACTGTAAAAATACATTTGTCATCAGCATGACAAATGTATCAAGTCAAAGAACCACTGTTCACATGAAGCCCGGAGGCTGTACTTAGTCAATCTGCATAAGCATAGATGGTGGACCAGTAGACTGACTAACTTTGCCTGACCAAACACACTAAACACTAGATTACTAGTGCTAGACTAGAACAACCCTAACCAGCAGCTTTTACATGGAAGTAAATTACAACTCTAAGCTCTTTACCTTTGGCAACCTAAAAAACCCTCACAAATACTAAAACAATACACATAACTATAATGCATTTGGTAACCTTTTCCTGGTCCCCTATAAAAATCATAATTTCAGAAAATACAGTATGATTGCATGCCTCTCTGAAAGACAAATTCAAACAGCTTAAAATTCTACTGCTACACACAGCAATTCTTAAATACTTATTATTTTACATTTACAAACATTAGTAGACATTGACACGACCAGCCCATACATCGTTACTACTTTACAATGCCCAAGAGCCAAGCAAGGCACTTTCCAACGCAGTTGAACAAGAATTATTCGTACCCTGCAGAGCCTACAAATGTAGTGCAGACATGACCTAATGATGTTGGTCACAAAGCAGTGGGGAGGGGAAGAGTTCTCAAGTCTGGGCAGCAACCTGCAGGTTCTTGACCCAGGCTTGGCATTACAGTATTACAAGAAGATCAACATTCTTCCTAAATAAGACCGAGCCGCATGTCAGACAATCTATCTTGGTTTTTGATCAAGTTATACCTCGCTTGTCCTTTGAATCCAAAAGTCAACCTTCAGTGAAGTTAATGCAATTTAATTTTTCCTGTCTTTAAGTAAGTCCTGAAACACTCCTGACACCTCATAAAACATTATTTTGTTGGTACCTACCATTAACTTCTGTATTCATGAATTTTAATATTGGCATGTGAGACTAGCCAACATGCCGCTTGAAAAAAATATTTTTTTTTCTTTAAAAAGTGGTGTATCTGTGCAGCCTGAATGACATTTACTGCATGAGAAATTAGGTGGGACAACACATCCTAAGCAGAGTTCAAAACTGTATTATTTTACAGAATTCAATCCATGGAAACGTGTTTTCAAATTTAAAAAAGGTAAAAACATTCTCCACTAGTGCTGTGGCCTACATACAATCAGCTGCATTTCAAATGCCTGTGAAACCACAAAAGCAAAATGCATTCAGGACAAGCCCTTAAGTACAGCAGGACTAATGTAACACAAACAGTCTAATGATAAGTACCTTTTCATGTGCAGAATTAGAAAAAATTAAAAATGCACCTTACATGTCAGGTGGAAACATTGGAAAGTTCAGGCGGGTAGTTTTAATCTCTAGCGTCCTCTGGAAAATCCCTTTCAGTTAGATTCTAGGAAAACAAGCTGATCCCTCTGATGTTTGATAAAAGGACCTAACTTCAAGAATTTCTTTTGAAGATTGTTTGTGGTTTCTCCAAATGTTATATTGTTATAGGATATATTGTTATCCTATGTACTTAACTCTGACTCATTTCTTGTTTTCAAAAATCCAAATTCTGTTTATTTTAACAGCATATTACTATTACTGAAATATCCCAAGAGAGGGAAATGGATTTATATTTTCAAAGAAAATGATAAAACAAAAACAAAGCCTGTCAGCTCTGACATTAAAAAAAGAAAACAAAAATGCACACTTGATCACGTAAATGCTTCAAGTTACTTGCAGGTTACTGGAATTCATCTTATATTTCCTTGTGCTTGTGTCCTAACAGGAGCAGTAATACTGCTAAGCTTGTTACACAAATTCAAACCCAGTGCTAATACATCTGATTTCTAAAGCTAACTTCTTTGACGTGAGCAAGCTAGCAGAAAATAACATGTATCCAATCCAAAACCATCTTCCTCTTTCCAGAGCAGGTACTAATTTTCTCCAATGCATACTGTTATGCAACTAAGGGGCAGCAATCCGAATTGCAATTTTAATCAACCGCGTAACTCCTGGAGATTTCAGTGGGACATTTTCTTTTTCCAGTAAGTAGCAAAGGTGATCGCCCAAACTGCTAGGTGGAAAGCCGACATTTCCATTTCAGTTCAAAACTGTATTTTGGGGCTGTTAAAGCTCTACAATACAGGGAATACCCTGCAATACTACAGAAAGATAAAGCAAGGACCATCAGGAGTAGAGTTTCATAGATCATATGGCTGAAAGTCAACAAATTCAGTTGGGGATTTTCCTGAAAAGTGCTGAAGGATAAGAGGCAAAAAAAGATTACAYTGACAGAGGGAGAAGGAATAGTACATTTCTAGAGGGACAAGACAGAATTCAGGAAGCCCAGGTGAGTCTGGTCATCTGTGGGAATTCTGTTTAGTCTGAAGTCAGTGACCACCCATCCCCCTGCAGCAGACGGATGAGGAACAGCAGCTCCTGGATATAAAGTTCCAACTCAGAGCAAGGGGAGCCCCCAGGAGATGCGAGGAGCTTGGTAAAAGTCTATATAGATACACACACTTCTCCCAGCTCCACTGAAGACAAGTTGGGGTTCCTCTCACTCATCTCTAATGAGGAATGTGGTACTTGCAATATTATTAGAAACTACAACAAAAATGCAAATTCAKTTAAGGGTATTTTCTAGAAAGGAAAGATTTGTACCGTTGATACATTTTATTGTATCCTAGGTGTCTAATATAAGCAACTTCCTGTGCTTACTGGCTCTCTCAAAGTTAGTATACAAACACACTTAGCAACTGCTATACCACGTGACTCATATCAGCAATGCACTGAGAATATATTTAATACARTGACATAACCATTCCCTCATTAGAAAAGAATGTATATGCCAAACAATGACATTCAGCAGTTTTTTAATCCCACACCAACAGAATTAGTCATGATACAGTAAGAGGGAAAAAATTTTTTTATTTAATGTGACACCACCTCCTGAAACACTTGCTGGAAAAAGCTTTTAGGTAATTTGACTTTCCTCAACCCTCCGCACCCCCCMCCCCCCCCCCTTTTTTTTTAAGAAAGCGGATCAGTTCCATTTGAATATGCTTAAAGAACAGTTTAAAATCCCGCTCTTCAGTTCTCTCCCTCTCTTCTATTTGGCTCCTCCTTTGCCTTCCTCGGGCACTCCTCCCCTCTGCATCCCCAACCTCTTCCACTGCATAGCTAAAGGCAAAAATAAGCTAGGAATGAAACAAAATGCAAGACCCTGTCCTGCGGAAGACACAGCCAAACTCAAATAAAGCAAGCTTATTCCCTCTGCTTACTAAAAAGCATGCACTTCATTTTGATTGACATATGGCAACTCAAAAAAGTCACCCAGGGTAGTGTTTATTGAATGACCCATGGAAGACTGAAAGCTGACAGAAAACCAGGAAATGTGAGAAAACAGAAGTTTGCTCAGTACCAGTGTTTATGAATTTGGCAGGAGGAGTACATAAGCATCCATTGTGTCATTCACATCTTTGATAACTGAAACCAATTTCAGCACCACTCATTACATATAGCATATAACAAGTTATATTTAAAGCAAAAGCATAAATAATTAATTGATAAAAAAAACCTCTATGATGTAGTAAGTTTGTGCCTTTTTAAAAATCTGCTCTGCACTAAGCTTAACAAAATTTGCATTAAAACGTATATTTAGTATTTTTCTTATTACATATATAGCACAAGCAAAATGTTTGCACATTGGAGGTTGAAAACTTGACAGGATCGCACTAACTTGTCAGCACTAAAAAATTAAGTTCTCAATGACAATTTTTATAAGTGAACAAGAACACCAACATTTCTCTCATTCTCAAAACCAAGCGACATTTCAGAACCACCATCACTATTGACAGTATATGATACTGTATATGATATACTACTAAAGTGATTAGCATAACATAAAAAGTGAGAAATCAAAATGAACTAGTAGAATGGCATAAACAGGAATAATGCATGTACTACCCTGTACATGGAAATAGCAATTGAGTACTCTTGCAATACACATATTTGTTTAAAAAAATAAGATCTCAGCAGGTAGGAGGGAAAAGCACAAATCAAAGAGCACTTACTTTCCCAGTATTCCTGACAGACGCTGTGATTTGTAGCCTCATAACATAACCCTTACTTTTATTCAAAGTCTGGAAATTCCTTCAGAAGGCTTGTTTAAAACATTACAAAAATACAGTGTTTAAATTATTTGTAAACATACAAAATAACATAAAATTTTGTAGTGCAACAAATTAATAAAACTTGCTTGGAACATAAAGTTTTCTTAGGTATTCTCTAGTGGAAGATTTGTAAATAATCATTGCATTACTATTACTGACTTACAAAGTTTACAAGTTAATTACAAAATCAGAGCTTTCAACTACTGCACATATGAATATATTCATTGCAAATGTGTAATCTGATAGCAGATTACGGCACCATTCATTTTAAAGATTGACCTCTATTTCCCTTGCAAATCTTTTTTTCATAAAGGATCTAAAGCTTAACCGAAACAAGTTTTAGGCAAGCTTGGGAAATCATAAAGAAATAAAATAAGAAATAAAGTATTTGAGAATTTAAGATGTAATCGTTTAGAAACTCCTAAAAACTAACATTTTAAAACCAGATGTCTTTATGAATTCTAATTATAAAAGCATTTAGTCCAAAAAGCAACTGTACTGCCTCAGGTTTGGTTTTGCTAAAGTTTGTAAGGTAGGGGGAAGAGAGTTCTCTATTTGTACAAACATTTAGAACTGCAAGCTGGTATATCATTGAGCAAGAAGGGAATTAAAACCATCTCTGATTTTGCAGCACTTATGTCTGCCTCCCACCATTTGCAGAAGTATACCCTTACTTTATAATGTGAAGAGCAATACAGAATCAAGGCCTGCTCCATTGAAATCACTGGCTGATGTCCCACTATGTTAATTAAGGACAGAAGTTCAACAGAAGTTTTATCTGTGCTTTGCAGGACTGGGATTTAAGAGATGAGATACCAGATGGATCAACCAAATGATTAGATAGGCTTATTCAATGTGTGCCTGCTTTGGCAAATTATTACTTATATTACAAGAATCCAGAATTTTTAAATATGAAAAAAAGTATCTTTAGTATTGGATGTTCCTTTCTGTACTGAATTTGTATTTTTAAAACACCATAAGACAGTTGTTCTTCTAAATCACCTAGATTAAGGCATCAAGCCTTGGACTTTCCCTCACACAAGGCAGAAGCTGCTCTGATCAGAAATTAGACAACTGAGACACCTTAGATCAGCTACGGCCAAGCTTCACCTTCTGGAACACACAAAGCTTGGCAAGGAAGCTCAAGTGCAAGTCTTGTAGTGAGGTCTACAGCACATGGCTGTCTAGGCTGAGGCAAGCAGCAGAGTTAATGCAAATCATGGCAAGATGAGGAAGACAGCTATGCCTAGCAAGTCATCATCACTAACTCTGGCCCAAGCAACTTCTACCCTCTGATGCAAAAGAAGGATACATGGACAGCTAATGCCATTCCCAGCCTGCAAACTCATCTCAGAGCGAGATATAACCAAGAATGCAGGTCTCAGCCACACAAAGATTTGGTGTGTACCACCTGAAGTTCAAAAGTAATTCTTACATCCAAAGGCAATCCTGCAAATGCACACTTCTAAGTTTACTCAACTGCAGCAAAGACCTGCCAAAGTTTACTGATAAGCCACTTCAATACTGAGCATATGCTTAAGTGTTTGCAGGATTCAGTCATCTTAATTAAAAAGAGAATCTAGTAGGAGATGGGAACTTTTCAGTAACTATGGTAGATAGTTCAGTAGACTTAGAACAACAAAAATAATTAGCTTTTCATATGATTGTAAAAACTAAGAAAAGTTCAAGGAAGACAAAATATGGAGCTCCATTAGAGGAAAAGTTTCAGAAAACCACTCTACTTTTTACCCTTTAAAAACACAGGCAGTCAAGAATGTGAAGAGGAAAATGCAGTCTAAAAAATAACAGCATTGGTGATTCTGTGCTGCCTTGAATGCTCTTCCATCACAAAGCCAGAACAATTTCCTCTTAAAATTGTTAGCTTAGCTTATTTAAAACAGAACAGAAAAAACCCTACTCAGCCCACATTCTAAGAATTAATTAAAAAAAAAAGCATTTGATGTGCAGGTTAAAAGAAGTTATACAAGGGTGTTTTAATTGCAATATTCAGACTGCTCTGTCTTCAGGTACATTTCAGTGCCAGGCAGAAGACTCTTGCTTTCTGACTCACACAGGCAAGGATATAATGCTTTCAGCAGATCAGGGCTAGCTGCAATTCTGAAAAGGGGTTAGCATCATGTCACAACAGAAAGAGATCAGAGTTCAGAGATGATGTGGAAGCTTACCAAATCTCAGCTTGCTAGTTTTCCACCATAGCAAAGCTCTCAAGTTCATATGCCACAGTTGGAACACACACAGTTCTGATACAGGTTTAAAATCTACATTCAACAATATAATTTTCTGTTTTAAAATAGACGTAAATATTGAGAGGTTTTAGCTGAATCAGGAATTCAGCGTTTCAATATTCCTTTCTAAACATTTACATATATGAATAATTCTACATGTACATAAGGAATTCATTTGAGGTGATCTGCTTAACAGGCTTCTGTCTTCATTTGAGTTCTATCTTCATTTCTGTTAGCCTTTTGAATACAGAAAGACAGAGGAATTTCTGAGTGTTTTACAGCATAAATATAATTAGGACTAGACATCATTTGAATATGCTACTAGTCTAAAATAACATGTGTATGACTTTGCCCATCACRAAAGACATAGGATCCAGTTATACGAAGTTCTATGATTTGTGCCTCACTGTCATTAGCAATGAAAAATGCTTAATTGACTCTAATTCAGTCTTCTTTAGGACATGAGATCATTTCAATTGGGAGCTTGTAAACAGAGTTGAAGGTTTTGAGGATGGAAAGTAAAACCCAAAGTCATTCAATTAATTTATTTTTTTTAAGTTACCAGTAATTGAACACAACCTTTTAAACAGGTTTAGATTTGGGTTTTGGGGTATTAGGCAACCTGAAAAGACATACCAAATAGCTGCTGTATACAAGAATACACATGGTATTTTTCCAGTTACTCATCCTGTAATTAAGAGCAAACCAGTCACTGAACTCAATCTCTAGCTACCACTTTTTGATTCCGTAGATCCCRCTCCTAAGAGTCTAGGAAATTGAAGTAGTGCATTGTCAAAAMCTCTGAAATCCTTTCATAAAACATCAAAAAGTACTCAACTTCTCCCAAACTTCCAGTAGCAGAAAATACATAGCTGGTAGTACAGAGATACAAAGTGGTGACTTTTGGTTTTGGTGTACTTATTCAGACTACTTTGACCTGTAGGTGACAGAACTTCTGGGAGATATTTTCTTACAGTAAGAGTTCTGATTTTGCTAGGATATTGTGAAATTAGAACAGCAATAACCTCCCCTGCCACAGCCACACATGCACACACAGTGCAGAACCTTTAAACTTCACACTACTGAGATATAGGTACCTGAAAACAGTCCCAGTTTTACAGATGACAAATCAAACCCACAAGAATTTCTCTTAAACCAAAGTAGTAGTAAATTAAAAAGAACGGACTACAATTCTTCATTTCCTGTCTGCAACTTGAGCATCATTACCCAGAAGCAAACAGCACACATTTTACCTCTCCAGTATTTTATGATCTCTATGTTCTCTGATTGCATGGTCCAGGGTCAGTTTACAAATGTTTTCATATCTTTGTTTTGAGTTGTCCCATGCATCAATGGGAAACAGTTAAAACATAGCTCTAAATACCCTTCACTTTAGAAGCTAATAACCACTTCTCATTACGCAATTGTCTTAGTTATCAGAACTAGAGTAAAAAAAGTGCTGTAACTGAATCCATTACATCCTGTTCCAGAGGAAGTGCTCATACGCCCAGTTCAGTGATAAAAACTAAGCTGCCCTCTTTCATAAGTTATTTCAAGCAGGAATCAAGATTTAGATGCAACTAGGCTATCCCCTTAGACTAACAGATTTAAGGTCTGGACAAGAAGTTGGAAAACAAAATTATTTAATACCACAGATGTAGTCAAATCCTAGCAGTGGGAAAAAATGTCTCCAAAAGCTGATCCCAAGTTCTCCTGCTGTTAGTTAATTGCTAGCAACATCAACTAGACCACCTTACATGCACAACCAAATAGGCTGAATGGCTCCAAAATTGTTTCAGTAAAGTATATTTTTAAGATGCTGACTTTGTAAAACGGGTATGTGGAAAAATCAAAAATGGCCTGTACTTCAGGGGTTTTTTTTTGTTGTTGTTGTTTTTGTTGTTGTTGTTGTTGTCGTCAGTTCCCCCCCCCCTTCCCTTTTTTTTTTTCTCCTTCTCCTTTTAAGTTAGATAGGATTTATGAGGAGCAGATTTTTATTATTGCATGTATGCTTCTAAAAGAGAACTGGAAACCAACATCCAAATGGTTCAAGTTATATGCATACCGATGACCTCCAGGTATGAGCTAAGGAAACCTGGTGCAAAGTATATTGAAATACAGATAGTTAAGAAAATGAGAAAAGAGCATTGCACATAGACTCTACATTATGGGATATCACATGAAAGAAATAATCAGTTCCTCTTGAAAATGTTTCTCAAAAGGAAGACAAAACACTCCTAGCCACATCAGCCATTTTGAAATTTATACTTGGAACAAACAAGAAGCTACAACTGATAATGTTCTTCATGATGGCTTATGCACAGATATCTTCTTTAAGTACTTTCAGTTTTCTCCATCATTCGATTCTAATGCCTCAGAAAAGAAATGGATACTTCATGATTCAGATTTTTCAGAAGAGTTTAGTTTCTTCCTCTTTCTCTTCCCATCTGCACACGCTGCACCTCATTGCACTACAATATGCATTTTCTCAATCTGAAATTCTTTCTGCAAGTCTTAGCCACTGAAAGAGTTTTCCTGGAGAGCTGCAGCACTAGAACATTTCCAATAGCTACTAACCCAGAAGAAGCACAAATTCTGCAAACATTGCTATGCAAAAATTACATTATTACACAACAGCCTGAAATTTTAGCAACAAAATTCCTTTGTCACATACGAGAGTGTTCTAATAGAGTCCAGTTCCAGCTTGCTATCCCTTCAGATATTAGGAATGTAAATCCACACTGGCATTTTCAGAAGACTATTGCACTTGCCCAGAATCCACTCKCATTTCCAACTGAGTCAATGGTTTCATAAAGCATTCATATCTTTAAATCATTTATATATTAATCTATATTCCATTTGTCTTAGTTATGTACCTTGCATTTTATGACTGGAAGRAAAAAAAAAAAAAAAGAGGGGCAAAAAACCCACCCACAGAAAAAAAGCCATTCTGAAAGGTATCTCTAAAATTCAGGATGCAGACACTCAAAGAGATAGAAGCCTTAGCACACTTCTTCCCAAGCCCTGAAAAACTAAACCCCAGAACACATTAAGACATGCCATTTACTTGGGACACTGGCTTTTCAGAAAAGATTATGAAAGAAGCATAGTGGTTTACTAAATAGAGCTGGGAAATTATATGGTACCTAGTAATAGCAACATAGGATCAGATCTCAGGATGTGATAAAACAGAAAGACAGTCTAATGATGTGTACACAGAGGGAAGGAATGCTATGAAAATAAAGAGCATGGACATACTACTTTGCACACACTTCAGGCCAAAATCTGTACCATTACCCTTCTTACCCGCACTTACAAGTGTTTTCAGCAAAATACCTGGTTTCTTTAACAGTGCTACTCAGAGTAAAGTACTTCTAATAATGGCCCTCAGGTAAGTAAAGAAAAGCTATGGCAAAAACAGATTTACCTGAGATATCCCTAACATATTCATTCATCGTAACATATATACATATCGTTCATCAACATGGCTTTACTACACCACCGTAGAGAGAAGCAGTTGCAGAGACAGAAGACAGCAGGCAACCCTGCCAACTTACATTTTCTGAGAAGACAAGACTGAGAGCATGTTCAGGAACGCTGCTTTAGAACAGCCTTAATGAAGATGAAAAGTAGTGTTTCACTATAATTTAGGAATGAATGGGACCTGTCACTGATACAAACCTCTTCCACTGAAGAGACAGAAAATTAGGAGGACATAATGGAAATAACATTTCCTTAACTTCCTCCCTCCAGTTCATTAATATATAGTTGCATCCATCAGCCAAATTAAAATAAAATGGAGGACTATGCAGCAGGAATAAAGGGTGAGGGAAAAAATACCCAAAGAGACAAAGAGGGTTTTAATACTTACAAAGAATGTCCAGATTATCAACCCACCTACTTTGACGTTTTGTGATGTCTAAATTTATGCTAATCTTAAGGGAACAAACAGGTACGAGAATCTTGATTCACAGCAGCATTTCTATGCAAGTTGAGGAAGCCAAATTGAAATAAAGTCTGATAACTTAAAATAGTGAATTAGAGAGAAAAAAAAAGTTATAAGGATGCTTAATTCTTGTGCCCAGATAAATGTGGCAGAAAAAGTCCAGGCTCACCAAAGAATTTTCATTTTGCTCTGTAATAATAATATACAGTACTTACACCATTGCAAATAAGTACTACACTTGCTCTTGTAAAACAAGTGAGTTTGAAGACCCTAAACGTATGCTTATCTGGTTGAAATGAATATTTTTCTTTAAAGTTTTATCTTGCAATCCAAGATTTCTGTGACAGCAAATCATTCTAATGTTTCAGTCCTTAATTTATTGATAAACATTGTCTTAACAGATCCTTCTTTAAAAAAAAGGACACCATATGGAATGACCATACACATWATTGAAAATTTACCACAGAATGCTAAAGAAGGAATACCAGAAAAAGTTACCATTAAATATGTAATTAAAAAAAAAAAAAAGAAGTATCAATTTTAAATGTTTAGTCCTATTGCTGGGAGAGTCATAAGAAAAATCCAACCTGTTTTACTCTGCATGGGAACAGTGTGAAGCAGCAGCACGTTGGTTAGTCTCTCCTGCTCTCTGTATTCTCCTACCCATTTTTAAACAAAGAATGTTCATTTGCAATCAATAACACATGAAAAGAATGTTTTCCTGTAGAAAATGACATGGAAGACAGCATTTCAAAATGGTAACCACCTTCCACTGCATCCAAGAGGACAGTAGCCATTTACCTGTTCCCCTTGTACTTCCAAGTGCAGTTCAAGGTCCCTGTACTGCCCTCTGCATTTTGCACAGTTTGGGTCAAACTTCACAACAGCTCAACTTTCCTTTGAAACACTGCCATGTTTGGTCTGTTTAAGAATGAAATCTGCTTGCCCTCAGGGCTTGATAGAGTTAAAGGGCAAAATCCTGGCTCCATTTAAAGTCAGTGGGCAGTTTGCCATTTAATTCAATTGGTCTAGTATTTCACAGTGACCTTAAGGGTATACCGAAAAGCTTGTACCTAAGTATCCTGCCTTTGCTTGGAGGAATAGTGATGGCGTGTATTAGTTTTTAACAGTAACGTCTGGGTGGCAACTAGGACGCTTTTGCTTTTACTTTGAAAGCTCACATGAAGCTCACAAGCATTCATTCAAAATTACGGGACAGAACTGTAAACATTGGTTCATCAACATAAAATTTATCTTCTGGTTGGTACTCAAAAATTCATTTTAAAATTTAGAAGCTACAGAACGGGCATCTAAGAAAACATTCACTTTGACTTATTCTAGATCATTTTAAAGAAAAGGATCAAGCAAATCATATTTTATTTCACAGCAAGAACACACATGGTTTTTAATATTAACCAAAATGTGGCTGTACCAGTGCCATATCACAAATGACAGGAGACATTTGCAGAGACAGCATAAGCAGGACATATTTTACACTACCATCTCAGCATCCTACACAAACTACAGTGGCATGGGGTTGGATGAGTATATCAATTTGTGTATCACCATGGGTAGGTGAAAATCTATAGAGAAGCTTTTATAGAAGTAATTAGCCAGCTAAGAGAATAGTTGATCAGAAATTCTAACTATGGTATGCAGAAAATAAGTTTTTTAATCAATCAGCAGCTCAACAATGTACAATCACTTGTAGTCAATGACACTATTACTCACCTCCTTATAAAACAAGATTCAAATGCTCCCTCATACAAATTATACAAATTTACTCTTACAGGACTGTACAGTTAACCTGTGGAAACCCCCATATTTCCCGTGTTTTACTTCTCGCACTCGGTAAAACAACAGTACACATCAGTGATGGATGCCGGGATGCTTGGATCTCTACTTTTTTCAGTTCCCTTATGTAAATAGTAATCAGTTTCAAAGTTAAAAATACTCCTCTTCCTCTCAGCTAATGTGTATGGGTACTTTTATATCCTTATTTAGAAGCTTGGCAAGAAACACAGAGGGTAACTGATTTTGCATAATGTCACCCTTTCCCATTTTCAACATTCTGGCATGATAATAAAGACCAACTCGGTAAAGACGAGGGCAGAATAATTATGTTATGCACTGCTTTCTCAGTTTTTGACTAGAAATTAAATCAGTAATCACTGCTCAGAAGATTTGTTAATACCATAAGCTTGCCCTCGTGCCCAAAACCTCAAAAATAAGTAGTAATAAAGGCTGCAGATAGTCACTTTTATCTTAAGACAGACACTGTAGTACTTGTACAGTCATTAAAAAACATTTTCCACTTATTTTCATCACATAAAATGAAAATATATTCCATCACTCAAATTATGGAAGCACAACCTAGCACAACCTACTAGCCCAGGAGAGGGAGAAAGAAGGAGAATGCCAATTAACCCAATTACTGACAGAAAAGATATCAGGATGAGTACCTATCAGGTCAGGTTCAAAAACACATCAGAAGCACCAGTGTTAAAAAAAAAAAGAAAAGAAAAAAGAAAAAAGCTCACGCTCCCTGTGCTGAGTAGCACTATTAAATTCAGATGCAGGGTTGTGTTTAGGTTGGACAGGCCCCAACAGTAGAACAAAGTCAGTCTGTCTTAGTACCATAACCAAATTCTACAAGTTAACAGCTTTTCATGAAAAGCTGCCATTTCAAAATGTCAATCAAACCTGAATATAAGTGGGAACTCCTGCAGAAATAACCAGCTGCAGGTTTGAAAAACATTTTTCGCTGAAAGTGGAAACACAAAAGATGTTTGAATGAGATCTCTTTTCATTCCTGTAACAGTAGACGGTCATTTTCACAACATCAAGGACAAAAACACAAGACAAAATTGCAAATAACGTCTTGAAAGAACCATTTGCAAGGGTGATGAATGATTCAAGTTACAAATGACAGAATTATTGGCAAATGGACACTCATTAATATGAAGAAGCTTATAAGATTGCAGTTTGTCTCCACTTTTTCTTATTGCATCTGAATGATTAGGTTGTACATATTAATTTCCATCCACATTTAATATTTGCTTTCTCACCTTGAGGCAGCAGCATGCACCAAGATAATCCAACTTGCAATAAAAGTAGTATGTGGTTTTATGTGTTTATTAAACAAAAAAAAACAGTCTCAGTTAATCAAAATGCAGATTTTAACAGAACAAAGTTAAAATTTATTATCTACCCACCTAAAGAACTCAAGTTTTCTAATTCAGTTCTGTACATCCAAACCTAAGTCATTTTACTCAATAAACCAAGGGGAAAATATTACTTATACAAGTGTACATTATAACGGAAGAGAAGGTTAGCAACAACACTTTGGCCACATTCTCCTCTTTCTTTTTTTTTTTTTAAGAATATAGCAGGAACAAAGCTATTTTTTCTATTCTCTGAAAAATGCATAGTATCTCTGAAAAATCAGTTTGCTGTCCAAATACCAGCTTCATCAATTTCTTATTCAATAACCAGGCTGATGTAGCACTGATTTATTTCACAAATCTCTATATTCAATGCTGTGAAACAAATTTAGCCAGTAGGGAGGCTTACTGAAGAGTTATACCAGTATTTAAAAGACTTCCCCCCCCCGCAACAGGTAACACCTGTACTGTAACATCAATGTTCATTATGCAGTTTTCCTATCAAATAATACAAATAATAAAAAAGAGAATAAATTGCACACTAGATGAACACCTCAGCATGTCTCAAAGTTTAGAATATTAATGTAGACATATTGCCTTATACATATTTACCTCCTTCCCAGTGTGACTATCACTCCCTTATGATCATCATGTGAACGAGATAACATTAACTTTTTTGAGAGACACCACCTTTTTCTTAAGTTACACTTTTCACCAAAATGAAAACACATTTATGAGTTACATAAAATTCACAAATTGGAATGAGATGAAGCAGCACAGTTATATTAAATATAACTGAACATATTTGTAAGACTTAAAAGTTTGAAGAGTTACCGAAGTTGGAAAATAACAGATACCATTCTTCAGCAGTGTTCGCTGAAAACTAAGATGCTACACAACATAAAACTCTAACAACTCATCACTATAGCCTCACTGTACTGAGATATTAGTTACCTCACCCAATGTCACACTGTAGCACTGTTTTCTGTAGCATATGTTAATTTCTGATATCCAAAATCTCAATCTTCATAATATATCAAGCTGCATTTCTCCAGCTGCAGGCTGCAGCACCCTAGCAAAGTTACCTGAGATTTTTTTCTTACACTCAAACTTCACTTCAGTAGAATCACAGCAGAAGTTTATCAATAATGCTCCCAACAAGACAACAAAAATAGAGTGAGATTTTCCATCACTAGTTCTTGTTCTTATCACTTTGTATCACCAGCATTTGTTTTTAAGTAAGCTGGAGTATATACAGTCTACTCTGAGGTTTTAGGGATGAATAATTAGCTGTATGAAGAAATAGTTGAAGTAAGATTAACTTGAGCATAAAACGTTGCTACCAAACTATTTAAAAAYCGAGACAGAAAAAAGGAAAGAAGGAAAGAAACAAACTGTGCCAAACCTAGTGCCTTAGCAAGCCGAGTGTTTTCTGAACACTCTCAAAAGCATAAGGTTTCCTATTTACTTCAGCTTACAAGTCAAAATGTGCTGGAGGTTTTTTCGTTTTGTTTTGTTTCGAGCTGCCAATCGTTAGTCAAGATTACTATTCATTTTACAGGAGTGTTAAGAATGCAAATGGTTAACAGTAGTATAAACTATATACTTGGTTTAAGTTTGAATGTCTAAAACTATTAGAGACTGCATTCATCTGCATTCCCTGTTTATGGGAATGAAATATGTAGTCATTTGAAGTCCACAATATGTATACTGTGTTTGTAATAACTGCAGATTTTACAAGCACATTATTCTTTCCATTAGGATTAAAACCTCACCGAATAGCAATTTGTGAAAGAATTCTAGCAGGGCCCTGAGCCCAGAACTCTGACCTCTGATGAGATGCTTGGCAGCAACAAACTCTAGGTCTAAGCAAAACATCTGGTTTGAGTTAGACTTCCTGAAAAAATAGCCCCTGTACTGGGGAAACTGGTATTCACTCAGCTTTGTCTATACACTTTGACTGACTTCAACACTGTTGCCGGGGGGGGGGCGGGGGGGGAGCTTCACCAGAATGCATGTCAATCACTGTAGACTTCTTGGTGGCCTCCAAAGAGCCAGGCACTTACATTAGGAGACACTGTACGCATTTGTTCATGCTTCTTGGGCTTTTTCCTATTGTACTTTATAGCTCAATGTTTTTTTCAGAATTAGTGCCAACTCTGAATTATCTAATCCAAAACTACAGTCAAGCTCAAAATGTAAGTTTTGCCTGAGGAAATAGTTTCTGCAGATTTTTTTTTTTAAACAATAATTATTTTAACTTCATTTTTCTTGCAAATTTAGACAATCACTGTCATCGTAAAATGAATGGGAATATTCCCAAAAGAAACACAAATCCCCATTGCCAAGTAACTTCTAAGAACAGCAACAGCTTTTGGTTGGCTCCCAAAATATTTTATACACAACACCATTTTTACATACATTACACAGATAACAGTACCACAGAAGGGTAACTGTGACGAGAATGCTGATACACTGGGGCAGGGTGTCCTGAGCCTGCTGCTTGTATGCGTAATCAGCACAAGCTCCTGCAAAAAAGGATAAGAAAAGGATAGAGCTGGTGCTTGCTTCTCATTTTCCTGAGATGGAAGGTACACTGTATCACAGAGTAGGTGAAAGTGAAGAAATTAACAACTCCTGCAGGCTCAGTAAGAGTTGCACTTTGTTAAAACTGACAGCCAGGTAAGGAAGACATGAACAGCCCGGTGCGGTAGATAGGATGCAGCTTCAGTAACATATGTGACTGTCAAGGAGAAGTACGTGGCCAAACTCAGTTCACCAGACTGACGTTTTCTTTGCAGGAGATTTTGTATTTTTAAATATAATTRTGAAGCCTTTTAAAAGTAATTAAGCCATAATAATGAAACAGCTAGCAATACCTACTGAGACCTGTTACATTAACAGATACACACAGTGGCATTAAGTGTCTAACGTAGAACCAGGAAACTCAAAATAATTGAATTTGAAAGTAACATGCAGAATTTAATGGAGATCTCTGTCAACACATTCATTGATGTTGCATATACATGCATGTATGTATAAAAGATTGTATAAGAGATGTGTGACAATATTTCTCTATACACAATTTTGCTATGTACCTATGAATTTACCTTTGCTGGCACTATTAGTAGGACCTAATTCTATTAGTAGAATACTTTTCTGTACAGTCTCCACTTGATAAAAATGTGTTGTGGTGAAAAAAGCATCTGAAAAAGTATTTTCTTCCATCTACTRCTCTATTTTACACAAGTCTGCCATACTGCTGTATATTGTCAATGCGCTCATAGTTTATTTTCTTCCTGTGATTGCTAATGCAATAATATTTTTATGCCTGATCTAGCAGTAACTTTACACTGGAATTAAATGTCAATTTCTACTTTCCACCCCCAAAATTCTAAATGAAATGCCACTGATACTGACCCCCCTGGATTCAGGCAAAATGCAGCCACCAACCCACAAAGGGACATTTATAAAATAAGCCTTGCTTGTTTGAACTGCAACACTGCCGTCACTGGAGTTTCACCCGGGAGACTTAAATAAATAAAAATAAACCAAAGTAATAAACACCATGTTTTATGGAGCTGCACAGGAAAAAAAAAAAAAAAGGTCCTCCTGGCAAACTTGAAAGATTAGACTTAAAAGCTGCCTCTCTCATTCCGGAAGACTTGTGGCCCACGCTACTCAATGCCATCTCTGAAGGACAGTCAGCTGTGGGCAGCAGGGCCACCCACACAAGTGTCCGCGCTCCCCTTTGGCGTTGCAACAAGCTGCCCTTCTGTACATGACAGTATAGGAAACAAAACAATGTTCCAAATTAAGTCAACTTAGAAATTTCTGGGTGCAACAGGAATAATGAGTTGCCTACTGTCGTCTCAAGCAACATAAGGCATGTTGAAAAAAAACTGCCTCTAGCCCAAGGCTTTGTAATATATAGTTATGTTCTCCAAGGAGCTAAATTCTTCTACTACTGATGGCATTCCAGTGGCCATGTTATCCAAATGTCTGACGTGAAACAATTTTTTTTTTTTTTTTTTTTTTTTAAAGAAATAACTCACATCTGTCCATAGACTTTAGTTTTCTGGAAGACTGAATATAATTTTAGAATCATCATCATCAGCTGGTTGACAGCAATAAAGACAACATTCACTTTAAATAACCCTGAATTATATACAGTTGAGTAAATTTGAATTTGTTTTGCTTTAAGGTCTTCCAAAGTTGAGGCCAACATGCTGAACAAAAATATTAAACTATCTATAACTCTGTGTCAACATATGATGCTACTGGGAATGGTAAGTGAATTAATTTTCCAAGGAAAATTAATTACTTATGACTTACAGTTGTAAAAGCAAACAACGTAACTCTGGATTAGGGCACATTTAATTTCTGTTTGGAGTAGYGATTAAATTAATTTCATATAATTCATGGTATGTAATGGAAAGCAGAACAAAGATGAAATCTTAGACAATGACTGACACTGAAAAAAGTGTATATTTATGTTCCTGATCCAAAAATAAAGGTCACAGATATTAATCACTGTCTAGCAAAACATGATTTTAGTTTCTAAAATGATTTTTTCAAAACTGTCTGTTAGAAAAAGTGTTATTAGCAAGATAAAAATCTAAAAAGCAACAAATTACAAAACATCAGAGATACCTTGCATGTTATATTGTCTCTTAGTGAAAAGAGACTACAATGTTCAGTGATAGCTATTGAATGACATAACTGTCACAGGATTATTATGAGGAACAGCAACACTAACTTAAATTTATCCTACATTAATTTAAGTTCATCTTACTTTAAGGAAGAGAGGAAAAATTTGATGACAGATCCAATATTTAAACAAATATGTACACTAACACTGCACCACAACTTAAAACATAAAATGTAGGATTTTTATCAGTTACTTACATTTTATAGTAAACAGTTACTGAGAAAAATAAATCCATAGCTCAGGTGAACCTATGAAAGAGTTCTTGCAGCATTCCATAATTTGATATTTGTTCAAACTAAGTAAGAATAATTATTTTATGTATTTCAGTGCAAAACATGTCAAGTTCTTATTTTACATAGTATCTACCACTAGAACCACACATATTAACAAACCATTTATGGGTTTAAAATATCATCAGAATTTTAATTGCCACTTATGGTCTCCTAATGAAGGTGAAGTCAAATTTATTGCTGATTCCAGATTTTTGGATATCAAGTCAACAGCTGCTGTGCTATGAACTCACCCGGAATCCCTCAGAAGTACGATAATATTTTTATTTTTCCTTATGAGTCAAATGAATATACTGTTAATTCATGAAAGCAAAACAGCAGATGCAACAGATGACCGCTGCACAGCAAGCAGTGACTACAGAATTCCACTAACAAATAATATTTACATTCATGATGTTCAACTTGACCCCCCCACACATTCAAAGCAAGTGATTCATATTCCCACTGCCACTTTTACCTGGCTTTGGACACTAGAGAGATGCTTTTACTATGGTCATAGTTTAATCAATTTTATCATTATAATATTTACATTAAGATCTGACTAGAATTCATAACAYAGCATCTTAAAGATCAACTGACTTCACATAAAAGATGAATGTTTGAGCCTGAAACACAAGTTCTATGAACACAGATACCACATCATGGATATAGGTAATGCCAAGAGTAAGCTGCGGCTCTCTGGCTGTTTTATACTGTAGCATTTTTAAGAATGTTTCAAAAATTTAAAGAACTTAAGTTATGAAAATTTAAATGAAGCCTAGATGAAAGGAGCTGAACAATTTTTCATTGCTAAAATTGTGTATTTTCAGTTAAGGCTATTAAACACTTGAAATGTAAACAGGAAACCCAACAGCATCTCACACATTTCAGAAGCTGTTCAGTCAAAATACTTTTGAAAAGATAGACTTTATCATCCTCTTTTCTCTTTCAGCTTTTAGTCAACCAAGCATTTCCAAACTGACGTATAGAGAAGCTGTATCAAGCTGATTTGCCTCGCAACTCCCATTTTGCTCCTCTTGCCACTTGGCTCCCACGTCAGCACAGTCTCTCTTAAGAGTTTAAATCTGCCCGGCTGGATCATAACTCACCTCGCCCGTGTTTGAACTAGCTCTGCCCAAGTAAGTTTACAGAAAGACAAAAAAACAAAAACAAAAAAAACCCCCCAAAACCCAAACTGAAATATTACACAGGCTTGCATAGAGGGTACCCTATACCTGGGCAATTCTGCTCAGGAGTTCCTATGTGCTGCTTTTGTGGTCATCTGGAAGTAAACAACCTTTTCACCTATTTTTCGTGAACAATAACACGTATAATTTTAATCCAATTAGAGCACAAATCACATGAGAGAGTTTGCACCAAGTCTGTTGTCATATGGCAACAAAAAACTTCCTAACAAACTTCTGCCAAAAGAGCTGGTAATTAAGCAATCAGAAACAAACTGGCAAGGGAGGGCAAATCTGTGCAGCAGCTGTTTCCTATCAACACCCTTATATCGTCCCACCTCAGTACACCAACACATCTTTTGAAACCTCCCTGCTTCTGCTAAAAACCTCAGCAGCTCTATAAAACCCCACATATGCAGATACAAACTCTCTAATAATAAATAGCAGCAATGCGAGAGGGGGATTATTAGCAGTAATGTCTAAAATTTACCTGCAGTTCAGGTTGCTTACAAAGGCACATCTCTGACAAGTTTTCAAATGCTGTCTACAGTGCATTTTTGGTGACAGCAGTGAAAAGAGATGGAGTCCACGGGCAGCTTCGTGAGTGACATGTGCAGATGCGGTGATACTGCTGTGCTCTTGCACTCTTTGTAAATACACATGCACACATTTTCCTTCATTTCCTTAAAGGGGCAGCATCTCACCTCAGCACGTTTTCTTGGAGACGCCAGTAAATATATACAGGGTACTAGCTAAAATCATTAATAACACAACTGTTATCTTCTTTCTATAGCCCTTTGTTTTGTTATAACCGGCCATAATAGACTAGCGAAAATTTATTGGGCTTTGCTGACGGGACAGTTGATTTCTCTTTGCCAGCCAGAGAATAGGTAGACACAACTAGAGAGACTCTGACAAGTTACAGGATATATAAACCATCCCTGGCAGCCAGCAAAACTGCTGCTAAAGATTAAATTACACAAACTTGCCAGARGTGTAACTTATTTGGAAAGGAATCTTAAGTTTTGCACACCTACTTCACTGGAGTGGAGAAGCATCCAAAAACATTACGGGGTGATTACCTCTCCCTGACAAAGCTGTCTGCAAAGATTTTGCTCCCATGGATGTCAGATGGCTTCGTTCACAGGGCTTTACTTTTCAAAATGAAAGGCACATAGTTTACCCTAAAACTGATGTTGGGCAAAAAACACATATGATTTTTGCTTGCTTTCCTCACAGAGCTAATGCTTCACCACTACTACATGACAATTGAGGATTCTGTAAGTTGCTGGGTGTTAAAAATCCTGCATTAAGCACAAACATATTCACCAGCCTACATATCCACTCTTTTTTTTTTTTTTTAAATACACACCTTTTCCCTACTGACAAGACACTGGGGTTTTTTGCCTGCCCTTAACAATATTTTATAGGCAAAGCCACCACTCCCCAGCCCTCAAGAAGTTTTTGTACACCTTAAAACTTTGAGTACTCCTCTCCCTTTTCCACAAATTTCAAAGCAAGCAATCCCTTGCAGTATGCTGCAAAAACATTCTGCGACAATAGTCTCTTTGCGGGAGATGACAGGTTCACAAGAGAGATTTGAGTTTCCTTTATGGAGGAGCACAGCTAAGAGCACTGTGAAACACTATCCCACATGTCCCTGTCTTTCAAGTCCCAGTGAGTTCATTCAGAGATGAGATGCAATACAGAAGCGGCCCAGAATTTGTCCACTTACTATCATAAATTTTTTTATTTACAATAATGGCAACATATCCTTTAGTCTATGTTGTTTAGGAATTTCTTTAATATCAGAATAGCCAGTTTCTCTCATGATACCCTACAGTTTCAGCCAGACTCCAGTTCACCAGCGTATTTCCTATTATAAGTTTTTTTCAACTTAAGGTACACCCATAATTAACCAGCTGCCATATACTGCCAAAAAGGAGTGATATACATTCTTTTATAAGTGGTCTGATTACTGTGCGATATATAGAACTGAGCATTGGTATCCTTAGATGCCTTGTGTTTAAGCAAAGGTTCTCTTTACGCAACCATTTCAATTAAAGTACAGAAAACCATAAGCAAGCTCACAAAATTGCAATTTTATCATAGCAGGTTCGGTTCTCTGCCTAACTGTATGTATAAATTCAGTGTAGTAATACAGAAGGAATGCTGAAGCATTTTGTAGACAGGCTGTTCAACTGGGTGTTGAAATCTGCAACCTACAATTCTGACCAGCAAACAACATTCCTGCTGAACTGAGTTTCCACAGGAGCTACGCGAATCACACAATATAAAGCACTACTCACCTAATAAGACATCACATTTTCTTAATGTAAGTTGCAAACCAACACAAATTTGTTTTAATAAGCTTAATAAAGCAAGCTCAAGTTTGAGGTTGTTTTGACAATCGCACCTCAGAGATTTAAAAAGGACCCTCTTGCACATCGTATGTCATCATAGTCTCACATCATAGATGAGTGATTCTCCTGTGCTATCCAAGTAACACACCTAACTACTCATATACCCTATGGGTTAGTTAACAAAAAAAATAAAGTAGTGAAATAAAGCTCTTAAATACTCAGTGAAAAATGTACATTTCTGACTGGAAAAATCAGCTAGCTCCAATACTTTGCTCCATGTTATTAAATAAGAGCATACTACACAAAGGATATGTAACCAAAATCAGATACCAAGAAAGATACAGTGTCTCATATTTCACCATTAAAAACTGTATGTATTCTAAGGAAAAGTGAAGACAAATATTTTCTTAAACTGCACACTGATTCTTCGAGATGGCCAATGTTCAGATTATGACAACTCTTGTTTGTACTCACCAACTACTCGCAGCTTTTTTTGCTAGCAGCTTCCTATTTAAACACTAGTTTTCAAGTTTCCACTGTTAGAGAAACAATACAACATTTAGTTTACCCAAAATATTGGTTTAGATAGTAAAGAAATGTATCTAAAGTTTGTTAAGCCTCAGAATGGCTAAACAAATAAAGCTACCAAGTTATCTTTGCTAGGGTTTTGTAAAAATAGGCTGACAAATTCCTGCAGTGCAAGGGAGAAGTCAGCTTTTCATGCGGGAAAGACAACAAATGGAAATAATGCTGTGGACTTGTTCAGCCCACAGTTGTATCAGGCTGACCCAACTGTATTTGATCTTACTCTTGCACTTAGAGATACACTTGAGGTCCCTTTGATCCCTGCATTTCTAAAATTTTGCAATAGTCCACCTCCCAAATATCTCCAAAATTAGTAGCTATTAAGCATTAATATACAGTTTGTCTCAGATAAATAATTTTCATGATGGGTGTGCAGAAAAGTAGTAAGATTTGAAATTATACTACTGTCAAAAATGAGGTTAACGCCATGCCTTTCTAATACCCATCCTGTCACTACAGGCAGCCACTGAAGGTTTAGAAAGGCTTGACAGAAGTAATGCCACACATATCTTTTGAGGGAGGAAGATGAGGATTAAAGAATGCAACAAACTAAAAGGGCTACATGCAGTTTCAGCCATGTGCAGGAGAGGCCAGTAACATCCTTCCACCACTGCCCACCCGTTCCCCCTCATCAGCATGAGTATGGTTTGGCACTGAGGCAGAGAAGGAAAGACCCACGCAGGGATGGCCTGCGACAGCAGAAAGCGTTCTTCACGGCCTTCTAGGAGAAAGGAAAAAAGCCTCCCTCCTTCCCAACAGGAACTGAGATACGACTTCAGCGAGATGCCTTGCTATTAACTAGCTGGCTGTAGATTTTAAACTGGTTTATATCCACAATATCATAATTATGACAGAACTGGTCCTATTAAGGAGGAAGTGTATCTCATTAAAGCATTCCCTAAAGTTGCATTGTCATTTAATAAAACATACCCATCTTTTGGGGGGAAAAACCCAAGCCTAAAAGGCATACCAAATTGCAACTGAAATAATAAAATGTCCTACAGGTAATAATCAAATGCAAAAAACTGATGCACTTCAATAACAAGAGGAACACGGGAAGGAAAAAGGACAAGAGGGACAGAAAAGGCATTTCCAAATTTAATTATTATTAGGCATTCTGATTAGGCTTTATGAAACTCTCCTTTGATCAGGACCTTCCAGCATTATATAGAAAATAAACCAAGAATTAGTTCAACCATTTTTTTTCCTGAATGAATTGCTACTTAAGAGTACTGTTTACAAATTTTATTTATTTGACACAAAATGATCCACCTACATCAGGAATCAAGTATCCTCCCACTCCAGATGTTACAAAACTACATACATTATCTCTTACATCCTTTTGGGATGTTAATTTTCCAAATGTGTTAAACAGTGAAGTAGTACAAAAATATATCGTGAAGAGATTTTTGTGCTCCAAAAATTTTAAAGACCAAATAGGATGTTGCTTTTTCAAGATCAGACATGGTGCACATTTTTTTAATATTATATATGACTTGCCAAAATTCTGATCCTTCAACACACACCACAGATTTTGTTCTTAGGCTACAGGTGAGTTTGAGCTACACCTAGCTCTCTCCCTAGAGGTTACTGTTTTTTTAGCATCCAGGGATTTTGCACATTAAATGAACAGCAAAAGATCAACCAAACTTAACATAGTCCCTTAGCGCTATTTCTCCTTTCTCTGCCTTATAATATGGATTCAGGTTTTGACTTTTAAAAAGTTTATTAATTTAATTTCCCCTTTACTTGAGGCTATTTGATGAGGACTGGTGGACAGAAAGTTTATGCTTGTGCTGTTTTATTCTCCTATAAAAAGTTGGGTTTCTATTTGAGAGGAAGGATTTTTTTTTTCTTCTTAAGGCATCTTTTTTACTTTTTATTTGTTTTCTTTGCTCTGGAATTCAATTCCCTAACCGCAATCTTTGTGAAGCAGCTTTGTTCTCAGCTCTTATCTACATCTTCCAAGATCATTACAACTGTAGTGGTAATTCATCAGGCAAAATTCAGTTTGCAGCATRATAAAGTCTTGAGCCACTAACTGCTGCTTCCCTGATAGGAATTTAGCTTTGAACTGGCATGAGGAGGTGGCAAGGCAAACATACTCTGTGTCAGGCAGAGTCTGGGCATCATCTTCATGTTCAACTACAGAAGAAATCATAGTAATATGGCCTGAAGGTGATAAATTAATTTTGGCTAGGTTCCTGTCTGGGAGGAAAGAACAATTTTCCTAATGAGATAAAGCTGAAGACAAGGACCTTTAGGCAACTGGAATTTAGTCTGAGAGAGGCCCTAATAAATCAGGTTGTGCTTCTCTTTGTTTAAGGAAATACCTGTTAGGAGATCCGGGGCCTGTTTATTTTTCTCTGACAAACCTGATTTTCTTGGTAGTGCACAAAATCAGAATCATAACTTGAAATGAGAATAAAAGCAGGTGGTCAAGCACAAGTTTCAAATTTTTTTGTCATCTAAAATAAGTAAACACAAATCCCAACTGATGGGACTCAATTTACAGAGATCTCCTGCTACCTGGAAACTCGTATTCCCATACCCAAAGCATCCATACCCAAATGAGCAGATATGCCTGGAAAACTTGCATTAGAAAAACTAGAACACACCAATATTCTCACAAACATGCATGTGAAGTACCAAGAGGCCAGGTGGGAGGGATCCAAAATCCCACAGAAGCAGCAGCTACAGAAGA
This sequence comes from Phoebastria nigripes, assembly GCA_035582835.1. Lineage (NCBI taxonomy): Eukaryota > Metazoa > Chordata > Aves > Procellariiformes > Diomedeidae > Phoebastria > Phoebastria nigripes. Next base: position 423,760 of record JAYKAV010000411.1, on the reverse strand, counting down.
CGCATCCCCTTCACACAGTACTCTTGGGGGGGTGGGGGTGGGGCACACACTCCACAGGCTTTGGGAAAGCTCATCTTGTGAGCAGCCGATTTAACACATGACCACTTCACTTTCCTGTAGCACTACTGTCATGGCTGATAGCAGCAGCCACTCCTGCCCAAGGGGGTCACTCTGCTGAACATACAATGTTCCTGTGCCACAGTTCCATTACAAAAGCTACAGCCTTTGTCAGGCAGGTTCTGCTTTGCCAGTCTCTCACTGCGATCTCTCAGAAAAAACTCCCAGAAAAGACAGAGAAATTAATGTCTCTTGGCTATTGCCTTTCAAGTAGAGTTGTTTGGGACCTCTGGCTATCTTAAACTGATAGAAAGGCCATGTCCCAACTCAATCAAAACTCAGGCTCCTGTGAAAGCAGTAGCCCCAGCTGGACTCCTCCCCCAAGCTATGCATCACTGCCCCTCCCTTATGCCAACCCAGGACATCACGTAGCCATTACCAGCACTAGAAAAGAATCAAGGGCACTTGGGCAGGACCAGCAGAAAAGGCAGGACCGCTCCTTCAGGGAGCTTGCACTTTGATCAACACACAGTGAGCGTGCAACCATCCCTCAAGAAACCACCATCCTGCTTGTGCTATATGGCTTCCACAGTCATCGGCAGCAGCACACAGCCTCGGCCTGCCTCTGCCTAAAGAGGCAGAAGCTGAGTGCAGGACTAATTGCTGTCTGTCCTTCAGGACAAGAATGCCAAAACTTGGATTTGTCAGATTCCTAAATATCAATTTCAAGGTGTTTAAGAAAGGAGAGGTCATTACCTAAATGCTAAGTTTATAGTTACAGTGGGCTAAGAAAGTAACTTTCTCTGTGAAAAGCTTGTTACGTTTTTGATCTCGGCTGCACATTGCATATTTCATCCCAGAAATTAATAAAAAGCTACAGGTAGCAATTAGGTTAAAGTGTAACAAAACTTTTCAAATTGTCTTGGATAATATAAAATTCTGTACCTGATATACTCTTTATCTGAGGGATTATATCAGCTATTACTCTGGGACTCCTTGTATGACACAACAGCTTTTCCCATGCCTGCCCTCTGAGATGCCAGCAAGTGACAGCTCTCTCTGAAGGAAGACCAGTCATAACAGCTTAATTCCTCTTCTCCTCCCTTCCCCTCCCCTGCCACGAGAGAGCTCTCATGCCCAAAGGGTGGCAGAGCTTCTGACTTTGCTTTCAAGAGTGCAAATTTGCTTTCAATAGTGTCACATAAAGCTCTAGTACCTCAGAAATTTCTGTATCTTTCAATGAGCACCTTATAGCTTCTGTGGTGATCATGAAAAATTCTGACAGGAGGTCTATCTATCTCAGAGGATTTATCCAAACCATGATGAGACTTAACAGTGCAGATAGCTGGTAAAAAACAATTCTTGAAGTCTACCTTTACCAGGCTTTTAGGAATTATTTCTCCGAAACTTTTCATATAACCAATTTGGACATGAACAAATAATGCAGTTGGGCATTTACTTGTAAAAGTGGATCTAGTGGATCAAGAAGCTTCCCTGAAAGGGCCAGGAACATGGTACTTAACTCTGCTCTGTTTCAGTGCAAAGTAAACGAGGCCAGCTTCAGTCACTGAAGCAGTAGTGAACTGCTGCAATACATTCATTGCAACATTCGTCTGATAATATCATGCTCCCAAAACCAAACAACCACCACCAACTTGGTGCCTTTTTGCTTTAGATGTATGCCTGTACAATGTGCACATGAGCCATAACAGATAGTGTGCATCTAAATGAATACCTTCTAGCCACAGCAATGCAAGTTCCTAATACTTACAAATTCACAGTATACTTCAAATAGTAAAATATTCCATTCTGCAATGGATTTTTTAAAAAATTTTGTTTAAAAAAAAAGGAACCAACTTCTTCTCAAAGTGCTGACATAGCATTTCAAGATTTTTTTTTTTGTTAAATACTTTTTTCCTTACAGCTAGGACCAACAAAAATCTGTACCACTTTTCCTTATTGTTGTTATTGCTGCTACTGTTATAAATAAAAGCAGTGGGTCTCCAGAAGTAAGGAAACCAACTGTGCTTCAGATTGAAGCTCCTCTTTTTGCCAGATGACCACCCCCTGATTTATAGCTGTCATCATTAAAGCACATTTTTACTGAAATCTGGATACATACATTAAAGAAATCTACAGTATTTCAGCCCTTCAATCTAATTTTCCTTAAAAACTATGGTATAGTTCACACTGAAAGATTAATTGTATGAGTTAGTTTTACTGATAAGTTTTGCAGTTAGCAAGCAACATGAGTACATTTTACAGTCTGTGGCAATACAAGCAGGGCCTGCAAAAGCAGTACCGAGCGCTACCTTAACCAACTAAAAGGTTGACCTCAGTACCTTAAAAAAAAAACCAAAAAACAAAAAACAAACCAAAACAAAACAGGATATACACTTCTTTGAAATTTTTCATAGCACCTTCCTTTGTCATACAACCTTTAGCAGTAGCAGTAAAGGATTCTAGGCTGCCAATTGTATTCTATCCCATTAACTCTCATGTCCTAACCTGAAAGCACAGATCCAGACAGTTCTGTGCTTTCTGTTCTGACTTCTGTTCCAGCCTTTCGAATTTACTCACATTCTGTAGTTTCAAAAATATAGAGAAAAGCACATGCTGAATTCTTTTTTTTTTTTTTTTTACTTCTCTTTTAGTGGGACTTAAGCACATGCATAAATGCTTTCCTGAATGGAAGCTAATATGCTATAAAATGACAATAACTATGTACACCTCTTCTCAATACCATTCACTTTGTAAAGACACTTTGAAGGTAAAAGTTACTTCTCAAAAATAACCTACAAAAATGTATAAAAATAAGAATTGTCAAACATTTTCCAATTCAGCTTTAGTAAATGAAAAACTTCAAAACAAATGCTTTTATTACAAACTTCTAAGAAGGAATGCACGTAATAGTACAAATTAATGGCTTCTAAATGGAGGATCAATATCTCATTGTATTTTACACAAAGAGCTAAAACCCCATTGCTGTAACAATACAAAAAAAGAGAAAGCTTTACAGATCAGGYTACCTGTCTGATTTGATGTTTTTAATAGACTATAAATCTGGCTACAGGCATTTCAGAGTCTCAATCACAACCGTTAAGAGTAGAGATTAAAAAAAGAGGCAGTCTACGACTTAAGTATTTACTACCATTCTATCAACTCTACAAATGTCTTTTAAAGGAGACGTAACTAGTTGACAGTTATAAAGTTCTATATCATGATAGATTACTTAGATTAAATGATACGTATTATCTTACCTGATACATTCCAACTCCTATGTGTTTGGGCTCAATTTTCACTAGCTCAGCTAATGGGTCTTGGACACGTCTAGCTATGGAAACTGAAAAATAGAATTAGAAAACACCTATGGGTTTTATCTGAATATCAGAATCATGTAATTGCTTTTGCCCTTTTTTTTTTTTTGAATTTCTACATATTTAATCTCTTCTTTTTTTTACCTGGAAATAATCAATAATATAGCAGACTTTTTTCACTGTTAGACACAGGACATGAAATTTACATTACTCAAACTTTTTTATTTAATAATTCAAGCAAAGACCTAAGGAGACTTCAAACTGTAATCATGATTACAAACATGTAATCAGATTTCAAACTGTAATCATGACATTTAAAAAGTTTTTTCAGGCTACAGAGTTAACAAATAGAACTGTGTACACTAAATTTTTCCCTTGTATCCATACTAAAATGCACATGTAACATTTAAAATTAAACTCTGAAATATCCTTTAACCTTAAATCACAGATATGTAGAAACAAATAAACATTTAAAAAAGAATGGAGTAACTGTTCACAGACTTATTTATCTAATATAATATTTCCTAAGGTATATATTATGTACTTATATATTTATATAATTCAACCATAAAATTCACTGTTCACTTTGAAAATGGTTCTTGGACTTTACTAATCTAAACTGCATACCAAAACACATCAATTTGCAATCTGTCATCGTTATAACCACATTTAGAAAAAAACAAAGCAATTTCCAACATTTCTGGTACCATTAAGAGCACAGTGGAAGAACCTTTAGTCTTCTAAATCCAAATGTTGAACTAAGACTGCATTTTTGAAGCCTGTATTTATTGATAAATCCTTTACTTACTCAAAACTCAGAACAAATACTTATTTGCGAAATGTCAATTTGTAAATTCTCAACCTTGGTGTAATTATGCAGATACTGAGTTTCATTTAGTATTTGCAACTGTGCTCCCTCCCATATATACTGAACTAGAAGAGTTCCACTCTACCAGTATTACATTTATAAACTTTTTTTATCCTGAGTAAAGTGAGGACAGGCTGGCTGGTTTAGCAGCTCTTAGAACATGCATTCTACCTAGTGAAGTAAACACTGAAACACTGATGAAGAACAGGAGTGTCTGGAAGTACTGCAAAGGTCTT
>JAYKAV010000411.1:252483-419087 GCA_035582835.1 Phoebastria nigripes | reverse complement strand
AACACACAAACAAAACACACAAACAAAACACACAAACAAAACACACAAACAAAACACACAAACAAAACACACAAACAAAACACACAAACAAAACAAACAAAACAACAAAAAACCCCACCACCACCCCCCAAAACCCAACAAAAAACAAACAACAAAAAAAGCACCAAACCAAACCACACCCCACCCCCCAAACAACAAAAAACCAAGGCCAGGCCTCATTGCTAAGGCTGCTTTTCCTACCATGTGCGCTTGTGCAAGAACGAGAGAAATGGAGTGGGACAGAAGAAAGCTGTGATCCTTTATAAGCTATCTCCAGAAGCACCCCCACAGCTGGCATTAGTCATTCCAAGAGACATCTCCTAAAATTTATTTTACATTTAAATTCATTTTTAAGAAAATCCAGAGAGGGTCAGAGGAAGAATAGACAGGACTCAGGAGTAAACGTGTATATGCATGGTGGTTTGGTCAACAATACATAAAGTTTAAATAGGAAAACTGGAACTATCTACAGTGGTCAATAGCTGATTTTATACACACACACACATATGTATAAATCACAAGCATGATTATGATTATCATATACATATGAGAGATATATATAAAAATATAAGCACCTTTACAGAATCACAGAATTGTTTAGGCTGGACAGACCTCTTGAGGACAGACATCATCTTGTCCAACTCCCCTGCTGAAGCAGGGTCAGCTAGAGCAGGTTGCCCAGGATTGTGTCCAGTTGGGTTTTGAATATCTCCATGGATGGAGACTCCACAACCTGTCTGGGCAGTCCATTCCAGTGTTTGACCACCCTGACAGTAAATAAGTGTTTTCCTGCGTTCAGATGGAGTTTCCTGTGTTTCAATTTGTACCCATTGCCTCTTGTCCTGACAGCGGGCACTACTGAGAAGAGTCTGGCTCTCTCTTCTTCACTCCCTCCCATCAGGTATTTACACACATTCATAAGATCCCCCCAAGCCTTTTCCAGGCTGAAAGTCCCAGTTCTCTCAGTTTCTCCCTGTATGGAAGGTGCTCCAGTCCATTAATCATTTTTGCAGCCCTAATTTAAACAGCAACAACCACTACTGTAGGGTGTTAAAGACTTCATAGCATTTCGGAAAAGGACTTGACCAAACACTGATAGTTGAAGCAAAAACAATAGCTAGATCTAACACACATTTATTAGCTATACAGGCTTCTCAAACCACAGATGCAAGTTTATCGATTAAATACAGCATTAGAGATTTCGCTTTTAAAGATCTGCACTGCTAAATGCACAGTTAACATGAAGTTCACTGCTCGGTCATGCAAGACTTTTCATATCCTTTATTATCCATTTTAACATATGCTGACAATRGCAGTTTGCTAGCTAGGCTCAGAAAGCACTGTGCTGGTGACATCTGATACGCTTGCTTCTCTGATAGAGAAGTTCTGAATTCAAAGGCTATCACATATGCCGTCTTGTCAAAAAAAAAAAAAAATCACAAAAGGTTAACCAGTGTAAGTACACCGGTTATTGCTTACACAAGTATAGCTTACTACAGAARTGCTTGCCTATAACAATCATTCATATTAATTACTTTGAAACACTAGTGGTACGTATCACCAGTCACCTAACAAACAAAAGTGGAACAAAACACCAATGAAGTATTGATCCAAACCAGGAAACATTTAAAACTATGTATTTCTTCTGAATGCGTTTATGTCTATGTATAGGTACTACACTTGTCTTTCAGCAAGCTTTCTTAAACTCAACTTGTTTAATAACTATACAATGTTTTAGAGAATTTTCTTTTAGTTCCACCTAACGGGAAAACACATTTCAAAAGTTACATTTTAGATAAGCTGAGAGCAAGTATCTCTCACTGTCCACATCTCCTTTCATTACATCTTTTAAAAATAGACAACTACATGGATAGGTTGATACAGGAATTTTCCAAGCATAACCTTCTCATGGGAACCTTCAATTAAAAAAGTAAAGTTCAGGCTCTTCTTGTCATAATAGCTAGGTTGACAATGCCGTCATATCCCTAGGAGGCTTCCAGCGGAGGCGTAGGACCTGATCCAGCAAAGCACTTCAGCACAGATGCATGTCGGTATTCCCACTGGAACCAGCAAAATTATTCACATGCATAAAGTTACATAGACATTTAAGTGCTTTCCTGGATCAGGCCTAATAGTTACAATATCGAAGGGCGAAGATCAACTAACAGTCAGTTACACAGTTTAAGGGATGCAGCTCCTACGGCTGTACTAGCAGGACAGCTGACCTGCGGAATTCCCACTAAAGTGGCAGTTTTAGTCCAGAACTTTTCAAATTCAAAATAAGAGAGAGCACAATAGGGAAAAGGCAAAAGTCAACCACATTCGTACCAATTCACTCAAGATTAGCATCTATTGTCTCTTGTACAGGCAAAGACACCTTTTCTTTGTTACAGTACTAGCACGCTGCAACAGATAGATCTTTTCAGGGGGCAATGAGGCTCCACTCTGGCGATTTGATCCACATGGCTGGACTCTTGCAATCCAAGCAGAGTCTTACTGAAATCATGAAGGCTCTGCAGAAGTGCAAGGTCTGCTATCAAGGACCACACTGCAAAATCAGAGACAGTAAAATGTGATGGTCTTACATTTTCCCCATAAAAATTAAATCAATAAATTTCAAAAGTTTTTTTATATTAAACTATTTTACACTAATACAGGTATTGTCTAAAACTATTTGTATGCTTAAAGTACATTTCAGGAATGGCTAGAAACCATGCATTTTTASAAAACTGAAAATGAAACAGGCAGTGCATTCTCACTTCTACAGTTATTAAGGTATGCTTCACTTTTGCTCAAGCAAATACAAAACAAATTATATGATGGCATGCAGGGCAAAAACAGAAAATCAGATTTCTCAAAAGTAATCAGCAGGGCCAAACATGAAATGCTTGAGATGCCATTCTTAAAATATGCTAGTCTAAGTAAAATGTGAAGAAAAACTTTTCAATATTAAACAGGGTATTACGATTTGGATGACATGGCCCTCTATCAGAAAATCACGACAAGAATTGCACACCTGATAGATGCAAAGCTTCAAGTTGTCACTAAGAAGAAAATATTATTGCAATATTTGGAATGACAGTAACATATTGTGCTGCCATGCAGTAAGTCAATGTAAAATTTTAAAGCTTGGGGGGACAGGATGGCCTAGGTGGTCCTCTGACTTTAATGCAGATGAACGTCACACCCAAATGGAGTGAGAAATAAAGAAGGTTACAGAAAGCATATTTACTGAAATCCTGTCTCGCAATTAGGACATTTTCTGACATTTTGTAAGAAAGGCAATTTAACTGTTTGGTGGTCTCGATTCATTCCATACTTTGGTTATTTGACAAGACAAACCCACCAGATAGTTAAGTATTTTTGCCTGTCAGCGATGAAGTGCAATGACAGTGTGGTGGGTGAAAAGCCTCCATAAGAGTTGCTTGTACAACTCACGTCAGTCTCAGTGTCTGATCTTCATAGAAAATAAGGAATTATATGAAAATGTTTTGTTTCTTAATGGCTAATGAGCAGATGTGCCCTCATGAACTTGCAAACATACTTAATTATCTGGCTCCTCCTTTCTTAAAAAGCTCAAATCTCTCTTAATTCCAAACTGACAAATTTAAAATTAAGACTGTTTTCCTCACACATACACGTCACATAACTTTGTTTTTACTAGTACTTTCTACAGCAAGAGGTATCTTTTTTCACGGGGATTAAAAAGGAGAGTTTCCACTCTGGAATACTGATAATAGTTTTCAGGCTAAATCTTTTCAGACTAAAGACTGAAAAAAGTGCCCACTCTCACCAGTGAGGGGCAAAAACAATATAGCAGGCTTCCAACTATTTCTCTAGATGGTATCTACACAAGGGCCATGTCAGCTGCCAGCCCTAAAAAAAAACAGAATTAGTGCTTAACTTCTTAATTAGGCTACCTGCCTCCCCTCAGTAATGGAGCAGATTTAAAGCAATCATTATGGTCCAAATCAGATGTGCACACTATTTAGGGTGCAAGAACAGCTAGAAATCTTGTCAACTACACAACAAAATTCATTATAAATAGTTTCAAGTATTGTGCCTGCTTCAGAGGCAGCCTGCCAACTTGTGTGTTCRGACAATTGCATATTACAATCTTCTCCTTTTGCATTGCTCTGTGTAAGAGCCACACCATAAAGCAAAAGCTTAACRGCTGTAGATAGGGAAAGAGTGAAAACGAACATACCAAGTTCTGCCAAATGCACCATGAGAGACTGCCAGCAATGATTACGGGGGGAAGAAGAAAAAAAAATTCCATTTATTTTAGTTACAGTAGCATTCAAATATTGYTTGCCACTACAAGCAGAAAACCATTTTTGGCCAAAAGTCCAAGTTTCATGATGATGGCATTCCTTTAAACACATGGGTCTTTATATAAGGATAAAAAAGCATCCCAGTCAATAACTGTGACAGTTTAGCTACCTCATATGAGTGGGAGCATTTGTTTGTGTTTTGAAACAAAGTGAAGCTTCCAGATGTGAAGGCAGTGGATAGTTTTACAGATGTTTTACAAATAAATATATGGCAACCACAAGCTATTAGGCTATGATTAGTTCAACCTCAATTTTGTCATAAATGAGAACATTCTGTATTTTTATTATAAAACCTCAGTATTTTGTTCTTGCTGAGACATGCTACTATAACATCCAAGTAACTTATCCCCCCTCCCATTTTAAATTAACCTTTGCACCTTAAAAGTCTGGGTTGAAACTTCAATGTCAATGAAATAAAAAAGTAATATATTAAGGTAATCACAGACTAACTCACAAATGCATATGTAATTACTGTCAATATATCATAACAGGGTAGATATGGAAACATTACAACTTATTTAAATCCTTTTATAAAGCCTATTATTGTGTTCAAGATCAATTACTCTCCATAAGTATCTGCAATAATGTTTACTCAGTGATCGATTGTTCAGGTTTCCTGAGTCCTGGAAGCCTTCTATCCTGTTGACCTGAATTTCACCCTCCTTGCAAAGGATACAGTGAAACGTACAGTAGTCTTTTCATTAAGCATTCTTTCTCAGTAGGTCAGGATTTGTGACACAGTTTTGAATCCTCATATATCTTCTTGGTGGGTTTAAAGTATGCAATTTATTTTAAGCAACTGCTCAACAGCTGCATTTCATCCAAAATTCTTCTGTGGCAAGTGAGCAGGTTTTTGTTTTAAAAAGGTTACATTTTAGTTTACTTTTAACTCCATAAAACTGATAATCTGTTATTTGCCTAAGATTAATGAAATAATGAATGACAACGTTCTATGTATTTACTACAAAAAATCTTTAAAAGAGATGGCTTGAATACAAAAAGGAAGTAAGAAATACATTTAAAGAGAAAACCTCGACAAGTGAATATTACAATGCAGCTTTTTAAAGTCAGTATTTTTTCTTAGAAACACACTCTCAAAAACACTTTTCCCAAGCATTAGTAATTTCTGTATCACAGGATAGTAGCACTTTTTTATCCAAGGTGAGATGGGAGACATATAATCATTTAATTGAAGCCTGATGTGATTTTTCTGTCACAGAAATGAGTTAGTCTTACAGGATGGTATAAATTCAGAAAAATCTTTCCCCATCTGCTCAGCTTAAGGAGGTAGACATCGTCAGTATGCTTTTTCACATCCAGACCGCTGGTACTAATTTTAACTGCATCACCATGCCATTGATTACTGTTTCTACTAAAAGTAAAAAATTACTTGAAGTTTTGTATTTACAAGAGTTATTCATTTATATCAACAACAAAAATTAACTTTTCCTAAGTGACCAGAATGTCCTTTCCTACGCCTATAGTAAGAAAAGCAGCTTTGGTGAGTAACACATCATACTGCTATATTAAAAGCCTCGAATTGAAGAGCATGCTTGTACTCGTTCCTCTGGCTCCACGCTTCAAAGAGGCAACAAAGCCTTCTAAGGAAAATACACAGACACACACATGCACAGAGTTACATCCAGAGGAAGGGAAGTAAATCATAGCTCTTTTATGCTAAGGGAAACTGGCTTTACCAGAGCCCGGACTAGTGCTCTGCTTCTGGAGATCGCTTTTAGACAGAACTGGTGGGGTATTTTCAGTTTGTTCAGAAGCGCAGCAAATGATGCTCTGTAAATAAAAGGCCAGGTCCATCTGCTGAACTCAGATCCATCTGGGATATAAGAAATAGGTAAATGAGAGGAAGGCAAGGTGAACATCACGTCTTTCCACAAAGCATGCAAAGATTACACATCAGTTGCAAACATTAACGTGCACAGAGAATGATGCTCACTTAAAAGCTACACACACACACATACCTCTCTCTTAGCATAGTGAAAATACTGATCCAAAACAGCCAGACAGACGAGTTTTCACCTGGCTCAAAAAAATCTCCTGTTTTAATTCTGTAACAAGGCAGAAGCCTAGGGGAATCTAAGTGGGTCTTGATCTTGCAGATTACAGAAGACCAAACTCCTCTACTCCAGCCTACTACTACACTCTACAGCTTCAGAGGAAATACAGTGCCAATGAACAGGTTGTTAACGATTATATACCATCTCTCACACATGCCATGAAGTTTGCACAGACTGGAAAACATTAGATTCTGGTCTAGAACAACATGAAAATAAAGACTACAAACACCTCTAACACCTGCGTAACAACCCATTCCACATTGTGCCACTGGTTTTGGGCAATTCAAGCCCATTTTTCTCTCTCTCAAAATCCTGATGCAGGCACACATGCCCATGCACAACTGTAGGAGGCCCAGTCATTTCCAGACTATCTGCAGTTAGGGACTGTTTTTTAAAGTTATCCACAGATTCCCTGTAACTTCTGTCTAAACTGTAGAGCCTAGCCCACATCTTGAGATAAGCCTCTGCTCATTAGTAGGAACTGGGTCCTATGGGGAGAGAGGGARCAAGTCCCTCTTTACCTATTACTGCTGTTCAACATCCATTTTGTTTCTAACCACTGCATCTTTTCCCTTCCAACAGTATAATTAAACTCATTTTTAAATGCTACAGAAGACAGCAGATGAAAGATGGAATACAGTTTCATTTTGTAATTGCACACAATCCAACTAAATGGGCTGGCAAAATGTTTTAATGCATAAGAATTCAGCGCTTACTTTCCTTTCTTCTAACTCTTTCTGAAAATTTGTGGAACTTGCACCAGTCCTCTACGATTAGCTGTAGAAGGAAGCTTCCACTTAGAAAGCAGTGTGAATGGTTTAACCGTAAGACTTCTGTCCAATAAAGTTTTTGAAAAATGACCTTCTCTCCTGAGTAGCCAAGGGGGAGCTGTGCTCTTTTAAGAAGATGAAGAAATTAGCTCAAGTAGACATCAAGCCACTATGTCCCACACATCTAATCATTAAATTGTTTTACTTTTCTTAAGATGAAGTCAAAAGAAATTACATTTTTTCCAATCTCTACCTTCTACTTGCTGGCCAGTATGACAGCTCTGAACTGTATGTCTCTATCTTTAACAGCACCCCAGGGAATAAAACCCTCTAGCATGACAGCCTCAAAGTCCTAACAAGCCCCCAAAGCCTATAAGGCTTTCTTTTGCAAGGAAAAGTGCAAGTGGTGTGCTGAACTTTGAGTGTACAATAATCCAATGTATTCTGCCCTGTGGAGAGGAGACAAGCAGATGGGCTTTGACAATGCTAAGGCAAGCTGTGCTGTGTGACCTTTTGCTCTCTCAGATTCTTCTTTATCCTCAGAAATCATCCTTTAGAAGCAACACAGTTTCTATACTGGATCATACCTGTGCATGCAGCACGACACACATGTTTGCCCTGTTAGTATTCCAAATCTTTGCAAAAAAGAAACTTTAGGGAATATTTTATCTACATTTGTTGCTTTGCTAACTGGGTGACACAACTACGTGGTCTTGACAGAGGACCCCAGGCCCTTCATGTCTGAGAGGAAAATGAGCGTTTCTTGGAGTTGCCACATTAGACAAGCCCAAGTATGTTGCTCTTGTTCCAGCATCTGAATACAGAATTGCAAATTAAAAACCAAATGCATATGATTGCATTAGGGTATGGAAATAAATTGTGAGATCTCCTCTAACAAGTCATTACACAAACATGATAGCTGAAAAGACATAACCCCCTTTCCCAACTCATCCTGTGTTCAAAAAATTCTACGTATTCAGGTTTGTCTGCATTTTTATAAATCAATGCAATGAAGAGCATTAGGTTTTTATTTTGCTTTTTAAATAGTGAAAGAAAGACGAGATTGCTTATTTGTTAGAGCAGTCATCTCAAAATGAAAGGTAATCCATCAATTTAATGAAATGAAGGCATTTCTCATTTAATATAACTGAGCGTATATCGAAACCAGGGTAAAATCCCAGCATAACTACTGCCTCATAGTGATTCTCCACTATCAGGCCACTGCTTCACCAGAATTCAGCAGTTTCCTCTGGTTCTTAGAGTTATTAAGTGGCATTCATTTCATCATGGTATCCACTTCAAGAGGTGGAGAGGCGGCAGAATCAAAAAATTCTGATGTGAGCACATGCCAAACAATTGGTGCATCCTTTATGCTTCTTGTACTAAGGGCAACAACAAAACCACCACTAGCTGACCATACCTTAAAAAGTTTCCAGGCATCCAGGAAGTACATAAATTCCATATTTTTGTGTGTCAGTCCTTCAACACGAGTCATACGTGCTTACACTTTCTATATACTTCACCTGTCCCTCCATAGTGTTCCCATTTTGTCTAGCCAAACTTGTTCAAGCCAACAAGCATTTGCAACAACAAGGAACTAAGTGGAGAAGTGCTGAGAGAAAAAACAGAAAGCGTGGCAGTATCTACGCACTGACACCTGCACAGACTCATTTTATTTCTCATCCCAGAAGCCTCATTTTCATTAGGAATACAGGTTCTGCACAACAAAATAAACCCTTGGGAAAAAACTATATAGGACAGGATGGAGGTAAAACAAAGAAGGTATCCACCTTTGGAAAACCATTTAATTCCAGAGTTCACAGGCCCAGTGACAGCAACCGAAACGTTGATTGTCACAGAGTCCATCCGTTTGAGGGAGGAATACTAGTCACCACTGAGTTTAGCTATTTTTCTTTTACTCATCCAAAGAATACCACATCAAGACAGCCTTCTCAACCACTCTGATAATGAAAGACAATTAATGGCAAGGAGAATTACTGGTAAACTTGCAAGGCAGAGTAACTGTTCACTGAGCACAGTACTTACAACTACTTCAAAGGGAAACTTGGATCCAGGCCTTCCATTAAAAAAAAAAAAGGTACAAGCAAATCTCAACCACAGAGGCCTAGAGTAATCCAGAAGATCTTATAGACAAGTTACAGTGAAAAACTCCTACCTGAAGCTGCCATGAATAAAAGTTAACCAAAGATTAAATATGAAGTGTTCCACTGATGGTAGCTCAGGAAACAAAAAGAAGGAAAAAACCCAGAAGAACGTAACAGCCAAGTAAATATGAATTTGTCGGCTTTACGAAAACTCCACCAAATTAAACATTTGACTTCTTCTCTAAGAGGGTGGCCAGAGGACACATGCCAGGGCAGAAACAGAACTGCAGTCACCCACCCAGCCTCGCAGCTCCCTCACTGCCATTCCACTAACTCTAGAGCAGGCAGTCACAAGGCCTTGAGGGGGCACGTATTAATAAGCTTCACAAAGGTGATCAACATTTCCAGCTTGCTAAGCACTCTTTTTATGGTGTCCATTCTCCCCTACAAAAGATTCCCACCCCAAATCTTCAGCCTGTCCTTAGGCACAGCTTTTGGGAAGGAGAATTCAAGGAAGCCTTGCATTCCCTTCCCTGTCAGGCTGAAACCCTACTGCAAGTTCATCCAAACCCCCCCATTACTGAACTCCAGTGGCTTGTTCTCTAGGCAGAACCCTCCTAATCTGCTGCAACTGAACTTCCTCAGCCTATCAAGTAGTAAATCCTTTTATTGCTCTGGCCTGTAAGCCTCTTATCTCCTAATTCTGTGAGGCTGAGAAATAGCTGTTCTGCTCATTAATCTTACAATGACTGTCAGAAGGGGGTATATACCTTCTCACTCTGCTCAAACACAAGTAACTAGGTCTCATCAAGTTCTTTCCTGTCTACTTAGTTGAGTCCCAGTCCACAAGATTTTATAGGAATTGGAGTAGCAGTACAGAAGCTTCTGCACTTTCATGAAATATTCAGATTTGGTGCTATAAAAATTTTAAAGAACCTGGTTCAATGTAAAGAATTGATATCAGGAGCTGATATTGTCTAGTGCCAGAAAGAGGTAGCCATCTCTGGAGGACAATTCCAAAATTGGAGACACCCTATTCCATTCTCCGCACTGTAGATACCAGCAAATTGTTTAAGAAACACGCTTTTTTTTTTTTTTTTTTTCCCCAGCAAGTGCATTTTTGGCTAAAAATGCTGTATGGATAACTATAAAGACTTTCCACTATAGTTTATACATACACCATTAGTTTATAATGAGACCTTTCTCAATCACTTATTACAAACCCATGTCATCTATGACCTTCAAAGACAGCTCAAAGGGAAAAAAAAAAACCACCAAAAACCAACCAGTTGAGTTCTTGGCTTAACTAATACCTTTAATTAGCACCCCCAAGAAATGCTAAAGGTTGCTGGTTTTCCCCCTATATACAACACTCAGCCAAGGAGAAATTAATAAGGTACTATTTTTATCAGGATTCATGTCTTCTATTTCTCTGTATAAAGTGAAAACTTACTACAAACAGTTGCTAAACAGCACTGCAAATATGACAGAGATCATATCACAAGATGTGAAAGTAAGTTCTCATATAATTTGCATTATTTAATMTTTTACATTTATGTACCTGATGGACAAACATAGGCCTACCTGTGTAATTCATAATGCCCCAAACCCTTCTATAAAGTTTGTGTTGAGAAAAATGTTAAAGTGGCAAACTGTGTTAAGATCACAGATATCTCACGTCAGTTGTACCTTTTATTTTAACTATAAATGTCACACTTCATCATGCAGCTGTCAGCTTCCTTTAATGTACTAAATGCTATCATGTAAGCACGGAACCTGACATGATGTAACACAACAATTAAAATAAAAAGCAAGTCAGCTTTGACACCATGTCACTTTTCTGTTTGCTGCGAATTAAAGGAAAATCAAAAGTACAAAAGTAAAAGCTAGTCAAGAAAAAAGTTTGCAAAAAACCCCTAACATCAGTTAATGTTTCCCTCTAACGTTATGTCACATTTTTACGTTCAGCTTTAAAAAAAATGTCCACAGCTTTAGCACAGCTAATTACAAATTGACACCAAAAGACRTCAAGGAGAAAGTCTAAAACTTCTAGAAAGACTCTATTGTAATAAATATACTTCTAGCTGTCAGTTCCATAACAGCTGACATCCATGGAACTAAGCAATTCGTTTTCACTTTCCATCCTACCCTTTTTCAATTTCTGTCTACTCTCCGGTACTACTGCGGCATGTTAAAATTGCTGATGCTTTTCAAACCAGATGCAACAGCACTTAAGTTATGCCTGAAGCAATTCCTAGTAACAATGGAGAAATTATGAACTCTAGATAATTAATACTGAAATTGGTCATGTATTACAAATTTGATTTTCATTTACTGTATTTGATGCACAACACTAAATAAAAGTGTCTGAAATGTTCAAAAATTAACTTTGGAAAAAAGGAAAATCATTTACATCTGGAAAAGTATATTGTTAATAATTCGATTTCCTCCTTTTCAGTGTTTTTCTGTTCATTTACATGAACTCTAAACCCACATTGAATATATCAGCAACCTAAAAAACTTTGGCCCAAGGGAAAGTTAGTGGCATCTGCCACAAATACAGAAATGTCATATGCCTAATAATCACTCTAGCCATACATGACACATTCAAAATCTGTGGCCCAGGGAAGAAATAATCACAACGGAGTTCGTTTGCAGGCAGGGAGCAAAGAGTCAAGCAAAAAGAAGCTAGAGGCCTGTCCTGCAAAGGGAAGGGCTGATACAGACATTTAAAGAATATTCCTGTAAAAACATTCACTTGAAACATTGAGTTAACACAAATCCCTTTTTCCCCTTTGAGGAAATAAGAGGAAAGGGGAACATGGGGAATCCTAGAAAGTTTTACCCCCAAATACCCTGTAACTTCAGAACTGTTTTCCGCTGATCTAMTTCTATACCTTCCTGAGGATTTCCAGGCCAGTAACCTGCTAAAGTAACAATAAAATTAAGAACAGTAGCATTTTGGCTGGAAAAGATTTATACATGATTGTTACTGCATTTTCAAGTGTACTGTACTTGATTGAGTACGACAACAAATTGCAGRAAAACGAAGAAAATACTACTACTGGGGTAGATAAAAACAAATACAAAAAAAGACACACAAATGAAAATACACATGAAGTAATCCAAAATAATCTTGGACCTGCCCTTACAGCTGTCTCCCAACAAACCAAATCCATGAGTAAAATTTGGACACCAACGAAGCTGCTAGGAATTTGATCTTTAAAGACTACTCTTTTACCAAGCACTGAAAATTGTAACAGTGACAGCACTTGCATATTTCTAAGAGCTTGGGCTGTATTATACCTCAGTGACATTTATGCTGAAATAGATAATTTTTTTTTTTTTTTTTAAAACTAAAACTAAACAGTATTTCTTAAGGACTATATTCAGCTACATAAAGACTTCAAAGTGATCACAGTGAAGGCAAAGAAAGTGCCATCGTCATCCTTCAGGATGAATGCACACCTTTAAATTATCTGTTATCTTCCTACAGTTTTCCTAGCCCTTAAAATGCTTTATTATTGTTAGAAACATTTGTGTACATACAAGGGAAAGGAGAAAAGAGGTCTAGCTCTTGTGGACATGGACGAGTCCAACTGTGAAAGTTTATGCAATTCATTGGTTATATTAATCCCCATAAATTCTCCTATACCAGCCTATTGAAGGAATATGTCCACAAGGACCTTTATGTTACAAGGCCTTAGTAGAAGATGATGTCATTTGCATACCTAGGACTTCAAATGTAAAATGATGGAAGAAGTAAAGTTTAGAAACAAAACATCCAAAACCTTCACTTTTTATACTTTTGACTGTTATTATACTTAATATTATAAACAATACAGTCTGAGAATTGAGCTCCATGTTGAAATGGTGATAAAATGAAATACACTTCATACCTGCGCTTCTTAGGTTAGGGTCTAGGTCTGGCATTTCCTTGGACGCTTCTGGACTGACGCTGTAGATAGATGCTCCTGCTTCGCTGACAATGCTGAAAAATAAATGGCAAATAATCAAAAAACCACACAACTGAACAACGTAACTGAAAGACTTAGCAAGTGATTTAATTGAATATTTGGGGGGGGTTTAAAGCCTCATGTTTTAAAAATACTTTGAATCAACTGAATACTTACAAAAGTAAGACAGTACAGACAAAGGAAAAGATCTCCATTTAAGCCAAAACACCCCTCCCTGACCTGCACCAGCCATTCTTTTTCAATTCTGGCCCTATTGTAAATACACACTGTGCATGATATCAGCCCCTGTAGTCATCTTACAACGGAGAAAATGAACACAAGAAACAAGTGTTACCAGAAGTAAACAGGCAAACCAGCTTCCATAAACAAAACAAAAACCTGCCTGACAGTTTCATTAAAAACACCTAGATTCTAAAGTCTAACATCAATTAAACTATTACATGAACCCAAGTCATGAGTGCACGCACACACTGTCTAAAGCTAACTGCCTAAAATACTCAGAAAAAAACCCAACTTGATACAGCCTGAGCCACAGAGCTGCAGCTCGCTTCTCAGCGGCATTTAATACCGTCTTCTCCCCGCTCTCACTGCCACCCTCAAAGAAAAACACAGACCGCATGTCTTCAGTAACTTAAACCTCAGTTCATGTATCTACCATACACCTCAAACTCATTCAGTAATGATGATAAACTCACCAATTCAAATCACAACACATTAGAAAACCCTCCAGTGCTTTAGTTCCACTCAAGAGAAAACAGCAATCAAGTATTCACAGTGTAAGTTTATTTTCAGCTGTGAAATTTTGATACCACTGAATCAACAGTATATTTCTTCAAATAACTTCAACAGAACTTGAATTTCAGGCTGATAATTAAGGCATCATACAGCTACTGCACTGGAGAGGAATACTGTCAGTTTCAGAACTATTTTTACTTTTACTATTCCACTCTTAGAATAACCTTATCTTCACCATAAGGAGGGAAACCCAAATCCTTAAGAACTAGACCTTTCAATAAAAATCATAACTTTGCTTTATATTGTTTTAAAATTAGACTATAAATTTTCCRTTTAAGAACATTTAGTAGGTCAAATTTTTAAATAAAGAAACTGATACCTGGAAGCCCCTCCCTTTAGAAAAAGCTGGAGAATAGCTCAAGAGATAAAACATTCCCATTCAATGTTCTAAGCATCTTAACAGTAAATAGTGTAAAATGCAGATGTAAAAGGTAAGAATTTCTTACTGTTGTTTTTACAGRTTTCCCCCCGCCTCCCCCCCCCAGTCAAAACTGGAATTTGGTAAGAGTGCTGTACACACAAGTCAGATTTTATAGTTACTCAAAACTCAAAAGAACATTTCAATATTACAGACAGACTGGATCTTTCAATAAATACAAAGAATAAAATCCTGTTCTCTTTTGTATTAGCATAACTCCAGACCCATCCAAACAACCGGTTTAACAGAGCAAAAAATTGCTCAGACCAGATGAACGAGGCAAATGAAAATGAAACTATTTACATGATCTTTTAAAAAGATTCAGTATTATGGGCATTCCTTCACTATAAATGACATTCAGAAAACAGTCCCATAACAGAGTTCAGAAATATGGTCATATCACAAAAACCTAACTGCTGAAAAATGAAGACGTTGACAGAAGCCTCATCAAACTGATTTTTCTGATGAACGGGTGGTTTAAAGAACAGTGCAGCAGAATGTATTTCTTAACCTGTTCACACCTTATAAAGGCAGCATCTGGCAAGCGCTCCCTTTTTGGAAATTGCTTCCAAAAAACCACACACGTTAACACATACTTCTAACAGCTTTTAACTAATCGCTCTTCAATCTCTTTGTATTCTAACAGATCCAAAAGTTAACCTCTCATGCAATTTCTAAATTGAATACATTGATATTACATTTCGATTTAAAAAAAAAAAAATCAGTGTTTTGCACATATTTTTACAGTGCTGTACTATAAACTGTATTACTGCATGCACCTTATTGCTTGATCCCTCTCAGTATTTTGTGCAGTGAAAAAACAAAGTGGCATGGATGGGAATTTTAACACCCTTGACATTTAATTGATTCTCATTAATGATACACTGACAATTTTCAGAAGTGACAGGAATGCAGTAATTCTATCATTCTATGGTAGTAAGTGACTTTTGCCAACTTTTAAGGTAGGTAGTACAAAAACTCCTTGCTAAAATGTGTAAATAAAATTAAACTCAGGATGGGAGAAAGAAACATTTGGAAAGAGCACATTTCCTTTCCTCAAGTGCAAGAACATTTATACACTGGGGAGAGGAGGAGAGAGGGAAGCCAAGTAAAAATTTATCTCAAGCAGGAAAACAAGATATAAAAAGCACTTTCAGAAGCAGCATACATTGGATATTTGACATCCAGTCTGAGATGGTTTTGTATATGCATGCAGTTATTCTACGAAGTATTTGGTGTAGCAGACTTGGAAAAGGTGGGGAAGAATTTCTGCTCACGCAGAACCCCATACCGCTGTGCCTAAGACAGTAAAACCCAGACGGTAAATAAATTTGTTACCCGGAGTAAATGCATAGGGTCACAAACTCCAAAGAAACCATCCTCTGGTTTGTTCAACCATAGTCAAACAAGATTTTACAGACCTATTAGTGGCTGTCATGTGGTTTTATTTAGTTTGTTTTTAGCTACAGTGAGGTGGTTACTAATGTGACACTGGCACATACAACGCTAAGACATTTAGCTTGGTCACAATACTAAGATTACAAGCAAAATAGGTTTGGAGATCTTTGTTTGCAGTTGTTCTGGGTTTTGCTTTTTGACTAGACAAGAGACAGTCACTTTGGTTTAGAGACATTTTGTGTTTTTCTGGGTTTTTTTGGTTTGGTTTTCTGTTTTTTGGGGTTTTTGTTGTTGTTTGTTTGTTTAATTCTAATACTCCTCTTTGAAAGGGTGATGCTATATAGGATAATTTACACTAATTTAATGTTGTAAAATGCTCTGCATCATGCTTTCAAAGAATATACATATTTTATGTCAGGGCACATTAAGACAAAACCAAACCGGCTCAAATCAGTAGGCCATAGAAATTTACTCCAAACTACTGTGGTCCACACTGTTCTTTAACCTCCCCCCTCCCCCCCTTTTTTTTTAAAGGATATAGTTTTCAAGAGAGTCAAAAGAAAGCTCTCATAAGAGTTAGTAAAAACTGTGTCTAAAAATTTGTATATGTTCAGAACTAGAATTTGTTTCTACTTTGACTTTAAGCCACATAATGCATTAAAAAAGAAAACTAGACCCCAGCCCCTCATAAAATGAGATCCTTATTTCTGTGCATTCCTTAAGAGGAAAGATTCTTGCACTGACCAAAATCTTAACAGTTAAAGCAATATTATTAAAAAGTTATTTTGCTATTTGAAGTCAAAACGTAGTAGGTAAATAAGCAAGTGGTCATGATATGGTATGCTTATAATACATGAACTGACAAGTTTCATAAACTGCTCTCTGAATTAACAAAAAAGCAGGTAAAATATCAGGGACTATGCCTCCATACTGTCTGCTTCCCACATTATGCATCCTACAGATAAGGGTTTTTTCCCCTCAGCATCTATATCCAACTGTTTAAAATTAAAAGTGCCCAAACCACAAAGCCACTACATGATATTTCAGTTTACTCTTTTTAATTGTACAAATAGGCTTGTTGCATAGAAAGTAAGTTATCGTATACCGCACCCATCTCATTCATATTTGTTAAGACACRTTTTAAGTGCTGTTAAACCAACATTAAATATATTCCACTAGCACCACCTGGTGGTCCCTCAGCTTTATGCTCGACACCATGCCTGCTGTATTCTACATACTTCAAGGAGCCTTTTAACATTTATTAGAGTGAGTTATTTTCTTACTCAGCTTAAATAAGCATTATATATTTGGTATGAAAAGATARTTTGAAGACCTGTTCAAAACATTCAGATTTCCAGTCTCTTAATTTTAACAGGAAAAAAGCCTTTCTTGTAAAAGGTAAAAAAAATAATCTAAGAATACTTACAAATTTTTTTTAATTCAAAGCTATTACATACCTACAAAAATGTGTGATGGCAAAGATTACATGTAACAAACTAGAGTTACCAACAGTTGTTTAACTATATTACAATTTCATGTACATGCATGTAATGGCACATTTTTTAAAACTTACAAGGTTCTTAGGTAGCAAGTTTTCACAGAAAACCTTTTCAAAACTATGTGCAAAAATCTAAAGTATAACGAAAAAGATGTATCAAGCTAGAGGCTTCTAGGGTTAAAGATGGATGCAGCTTCCTGACATTTTCATGAACCTTACCAACGTTTCAGGCTATTTTATGACATTGAAGTAATTTCCCCACAATCAAATGCAACACTGGATTAATAACTTAGAGAGATGAAAAGTAACTTTATCCAATTTACATAACTTACTGTTCCTACAATCTCCAAAACCCTGATTTGCAACTTGAAGCCTTTAAAGTAACATTTTAAGAAACAACACCAGTACAAAGAAGAGACCAATGTTAATATTTGGAAGAAAATCATGGTCACTCTAAAAGCACAGGGTATGTCAACCTCAAAATGCGCCCAGATTTTCATATTTGGTCATAAAATGATGATCTGCCAAAATACAACTCCCTTTCCAATCAAAATTTAGTAATTGTTGTTACCTCCTCTAACCCAACTTTTTACATATTAACTGATAAATATATTCTTCATAAGCTTGTGGCAACAAAAGCTAGAGGCTCCCACAAAGGGCCAAAGTACAGAAGGGTCAAAGGATTATTCAGTGTTACTTACTACAATAATTGGCTTAAGAATTACCCAGGACAGAAAAATAAAATGAAATAAAATTACAAAATATTTGCTAGAAAAGAATGTTACATGTAGAAGCTCAATTGGAATGCTACAAGCTTTAATTATGTTGATAGATTTAGTGATTAAAAACAAACTGAGGAGGAGCAGAGAAGACTTAAGTACAGGCTCAAAAGAAGATTGGGCTATTTCATGAATGAGAAATCCATTGGGCCTTACTGAAAACACAGAAGTCACAAATAGCTCCAGAAGAGCCTAAAACCAAAAACGGTTGAGAGCTACGGAAGTACTAGAGAAATAGGATGTCCACATCTGTTCTTGTACGTCTCTCTACATACCCGTTTTTGGTGACTAATGAAAACCACCTAGGGGAGGTCAAAGAAGCTCTTTATATGAAACAGCAATAATCCCTTTATTTGCATTTTGACCTGTGTCTCGCTCTTTCCTTTCCTGTCAAGCAGGACAGTGCCCACGGCAGAAGTGACTTTGACAGCCCCTCCAACTCCTCCTCGCCATTACCAACAGCAAGCTGCAGGTTTCTTGCCATCATGGGCAGAGTTACCTGCTGTTCCCAGGGTCTCACATTCAGGTACGTGAGCACTCCCGCCCCTATGCGCTGTGCACAGCACAGTTCCTTCTGCTGGGGAGGTGATGAATACGGCCGACTGGAGACTGCAGTTCAGTGCAGGCTGAGCAAGATGCTGTGATTTATTCAGCCACACGTGCTCCRCCGCAGGAACAATAGGATACCAGGCTTGACAGACCCTGGCTCTGACACAGCTAAGCCATTACTTTTTTTCCTTATGAGGAACATATGTCATGGAAGTGCAAGATAAAAAGGTTCTGGTGTATACTCAATAATGTATTCAAAGAATAAAGAGCCTGAAAAGATTTTTAAAAGCCTGTTCATTCTGACAGATGAGGTTAAATTCAAAATCTGGTCTTTCCTCCACCTCCAATGAGCTAGTGGTATTGCAAAGGAAGATGTTAGGATCATGAAAAAAGATTATACTAGAAAGCGATCATTATTCAACAGAATTAAGCCAAAACCCATACAGTTGATCTCATAGAATCATAGAATCATTAAGGTTGGAAAAGACCTCTAAGATCATCAAGTCCAACCATCAACCCAACACCACCATGCCCCACTAAACCATGTCCCTAAGTGCCTCATCTACACGTCTTTTAAATACTTCCAGGGATGGTGACTCAACCACTTCCCTGGGCAGCCTGTTCCAATGCTTAACCACTCTTTCAGTAAAGAAATTTTTCCTAATGTCCAATCTAAACCTCCCCTGGCGCAACTTGAGGCCATTTCCTCTCGTCCTATCGCTAGTTGCTTGGCAGAAGAGACCAACACCCACCTCGCTGCAACCTCCTTTCAGGTAGTTGTAGAGGGCAATAAGGTCTCCCCTCAGCCTCCTCTTCTCCAGACTAAACAGTCCCAGTTTGCTCAGTATTTCGTAAAGTTTACCAGAAATTACACCATACAAAGAAGAAAGCAATC
This sequence comes from Phoebastria nigripes, assembly GCA_035582835.1. Lineage (NCBI taxonomy): Eukaryota > Metazoa > Chordata > Aves > Procellariiformes > Diomedeidae > Phoebastria > Phoebastria nigripes. The sequence goes on along the minus strand of JAYKAV010000411.1, from coordinate 399,455 downwards.
TTGTCCTGACCAACTCAATCTACTTTTTAAAGTAAAGTAAAAATTATTAAACTGTTTCAAACCAGGAGCTCTGTCATGCAGCAAATTACAACACAGAACAACAGTACGTCTTTCAGTCACAAACCCTGCTTTTGAAACAGCTTGCTGACCCTACAGCAGGCACAATAAATAAGCACCTTATAAAGCAGCTTCTGAAATGACAGAATTTCAAGGCAACCATCCTTGCATTAAGGATTATTTCTCTCCTGTTCAGACACAAATGATATTTAGCACCAGTCAAGCTGATGGCTTTCCTGGTAGACAGCATAGATCTTTAGAACCTACTGAAGAGAAAACAATTAGGCCTGTTTCTAGCAGTGTTTAGCAAGATAATCTAATCACGGTTTGTATCACTGCTTCAAATCATTAATAGTGACTTATCTTAAAATAACATTAAGTCTTAGAACAATACTTGATTTTCCGTTTTTCCAGTATGCTTATGCAGAACTAAACTTCRCTACAGAACTGAAGTATGCACTTTCAGATGAAGAACAATATGCAAAAGAAAAATTTATGGTTTGAAATATGAAATTATAGTCTTTCAACATCAGATAAAATGCACGAATTCCTCAATGTCTGTTTTATAAGAAATTAAAAGGAATACAAGAAATCAAAGCCAGTTTAAGTAAAAAGACCTGCATCCAAATCTCAGAAGAAATGTATGAGAAAGACTGAAAAATTAGTAAGTATATTAAAAAATGTAATTATTGAAATAGTTGTCTTCAAGTATTACCCACTCCCCTGCAAGCTGGGAAATATTGGGGCTAACAAAGCCCAGCATTTTCAACTTTCAGTGCTTTGGAGTGTAAAAGAGGGCTGCGTGTTGATTTTGCATTCTTAGAGCATTTTGCCTGTAATAAAACATAGTAAAAGGATATTTCAAACATAAGGACAATTATATTCTGAGCCACGCAACCTGATTGCCTATTTGTTAGCACAAAACAGGTTTCAAGAATATGGGAGGAGCAATTTGGCATAGGATCTAAAAAGCTTCTCCCTTAAAAAAGTTACTACTTTGGAAAATGCAGCCCAGTTATACTAACTTCCAGATTTGGATGAATGCAGAAAACACATCCCACAAAATATTTCACTGATTACAGAATCAGAAGAGTTCAAAAATTTTCTGATTCAATTCCTCAAGTACCATCATTCCCCTCCCCAAAGAAAAGTGGTGTGAAATTTCCTGCCATTAAAACAGTAAGACAGTTGCTACTTGCAGCAGAATGAAATAGGTTTGAGAATGATTGCAAGATATAACGAGTTATACCATGTTTTAATTTCTTCTGTATTAGATATAACTCTATTAACCCCTAAATCAAAAACTACTTACTGTACTACACTAATAAAACTAACTGTATAGCTATGGCCTGGAATCCTTTATTCATCTGTGTATGAACCATTTCCTCAGCACATCCCTGCAAAGGGAAGAATGGTCAGATATCTGTCTTCATCTTGTCTGAAAACGATGACATTTTTCAGCAAGAAAAGGGTCCAAATGGCAGGTGTCAAAGAGCTTTAGCTTCACACGTGGTGCTAGGAGGCAGAAAAAACAACAGTAGCGTGTGGCCATGTCAGAGCTGCACAGAAGCTGCCGTACAAGCGCATATCTGAAAAGAGCAAACCTCATAGCCTGTTAAATCAATCTAGTGCCAGATGCTGTTATCAGAACAAAACTGGTGCTGCAGATTCATCCCCAGAAGAAATACACGTCCCATATCTGCAGTGAAAAGTGAAGGACCTAGGGTGGCATGTCTCAAGACTGAAGGTGACAGTCACCTGTGACTGCCCCCACCGCCTTCATTGACAGTTTCAGAAAACAGGTCCTGTCATTGCTTATAAAGCAGCTGGAGTTGAAGTTCCTTTCTGCTCTTGCAGAGAGCTTTAAAATCTGAACTCCAGGTCCAAAATCTACTTCCAAGTTAACCATCCAACTAAAATGCGGTTAAGTCATGTATTTTTACTTTAAATGCTGTAGTATAGTAGGAACTTTAGAGAGAGTTTAACTACTGCTCTTCTCCCTGTTGCAACAACGTCATGAAGAGAAATCGTGGCAATACAGATAACATTATAGAATACAGTATTACCTTAGTGTAAGAAGACAAGTTTAAAAACAAACAAACAAAAAAGCACATTTTATGTGTTTAGAAATATGACAGCRTTAAAGTAATTCTAAGCAGAATTAATGATAACTAAACATATTCAATTATGTTAAAAAGTTACCTATCTATAGCTAATTAACACTAACATCAGAACAAAGGAAAGACAGTAAAAAAGGCTTCAGGACTGACACAGGAAATGAAAATCCTAAAGTCCACTTTTAAAAATAAAATAGGCATGAAAATGGGTATGGTCAAGACCACTCCTGCCAACACTCACACGGTTTTACACAACTAAATTATCCCAATGACCTCAGAAGAACAAACTGTATATACAATAGAGAACAAGATAGCCAAACACTGACAAGGTTTTACCTAACCTCTTTTTACTCACTGGGAGGGGGGCACAGGGAGACAAAGAAACACAACCGATTTTGGCAGTCACGCTTCAAAAAGAAGAGAAACACTAGGTGATGTTAAACACTCACAATTCATATATTTATAGAAACTCTTGAAATGAAATTGCCTAGATGCATACATTAAAAACATGGCACAGTCCAAAGATCATGCTGCTGCTCCCACAAAAGCCTAGCAAAATGGTTCCACACTGAAGAACTCAATGAGCAGCCTTACTTAGCCCCTGCCCCCTCCCAGTTCTCAAGAGCTTGGTGAAGCCAACAAGCCCAACACAACACCATGAAACACAGCAGACCAAAGGAAGCTGCAAGTCCCAGAGCAGAAGGCCATCACCAACTCTGTCCTGCCAGCAACTCCTTCTCAGCTCAGCCAAGCAGAAACCCCTGCAGTGGTAGCACACGGGGAAAGCTAGCCCATCTCCAGCCACGCAGGACCTTGCAAGAGATAAGACCCACCCTGGCTGCTTTTAGAAACAGTAGAGGCAAAAGGTAAAACCCTGGAACTCGGCAGTTCATGTTCATGCATAGTTATTCAAGTTGGAGCATTATAATGTACCAAGAACTAAGTTTTTGGGAACAAATTAGACTTTTTAAAAAAAAGATTCCTGCCTATAAAGCAATACCTAGACTTTGCTAGTACCATCTATATTTGGTGTTGTCACCAGCAGTTTATAATTGGGGAAACTGATGTCTGCCTAAAGTCTGTCTAATTTTCAAACCAAAACATTTCCCTATTGCACGCACTGTCCTACCCACACCACCATTCTCCTGTGGGACACAGAATATTTAAGACACAGATGATCCATTAAAGAGAGTCCATCAGGTTCTCCAGTGAATACAGACCTCTCAACCAGTTCAGTTGTCAGCAAACTTCATAGAGCATTCAGATGCAGTCAAATAAAAATTGTATCAAGAAGCGTCACATGGGAACAGTCAGTTTGAAATGATCTAGAAAGGCTACAAGATCATGCTATTCAGTTGCTATAATTGCTCTCAGGAATCATTTTTATCTGGTAAAACGGGCAACACAGATGCAGCAACTGTTGTGGCTAAAGCACAGTTAGTTATGCYAGACCAAAGGCTGGAGCTTAGAGTCACATTAACTCTCACGGAGACTTTGTCCCCAGAGTGGAGCATAACTGGACAAGACCACAACATATGGAGCAAAATGCCTCTTGGAGAACAGCACCTCCAGCAACTGTCATCTTCTTTAATGCTCTCTCCGGGCAGTTGGGAGGCAGCCCGGCCAGCGCTGCCGCGCAGCCTCCACAGCCTGATTCATGCAAAATTCTGACCTGTGGCTTTGGCTCAAGTCAGGCTTTATTCTATTCCGGCCCCCCCCTTTCCTACAATATCACTGATCTTAGTACTTGATCCCTCCTTAGCAAGCTACCCTCTCCCCAGCACAGATCCACGAGGGAAGGCTGGAGTCAACTATACCCCTTCCATTAGGGCTGAGCAATGCAATGTAGACTCTGCACAGTGTGAGGCAATCACTGATCCCCTGCTGCTGCTCCTCCCTCTTCCCTCCCCATCCCTCTTAACATCTAGGCTGTATCTGACGACATTGTATTAAATATTTTTAAGCTACAGACACTTCCTGGCACAGCTTGATGAACTCTGAAGTACCCAGTTTTCCACATAGAGAGACTCAAAATAAATTAAGTATTCTGGAATCAGAAGGATTGCTGGCAGGAAGACTTCTTAGAGGTATTAAATACTAAGGAAAAGTGTGACCACATCTTTCTAGCCATGTTGTTTCTTCTCACTTTACTTTGATTTGGAATTCACCTAAAAAAACCAAACAGCTGTCTGCTTTAGTTCACAGAAGATACATTTGCCTCCTGTGTTTATTCTCCAGCTTAACATACTCGAGACAAACGTTACATACCGTAAATGGTGCTTCATGCAGACCTGATCAAAATTATATGCTGCTATCTCTCAAAAGTAACTCCTGCAAACTTAATCATGACAGTGCTTTTACAATTTTTAAAGTCCTCATCTGTTTTTTTTGTTTTGTTTCATTTTTTTTTAATACAGGAAAAAACAGTTTGCTTTGACATTTTCCTATACTCTAGTTCACGACTATTCAAAGCTGAAGCTGATCAAAAACTGTTCCATTCTGTCCATCAAGGAAATGTTTTTCTTCATTGGAAAAAAGGCTGTAAAACTGAGGTATAGTTTAGTGCTTCCAGCAAAATCTATTAACCACCTATGAAGGAATTGTAGCATTACAGTATAAAAAGGATTATAGCAACAGACAGGAAAAAACCCAAGAAAGTTAAGAAAAAGAGTAGGTTACTCATTCTTCAGAAAAAGGTAACATTTTTCATGCAAAACTAAAAAAAACCCTAACAAATGAAGCTTGCTTTACCTTAACAAGCATATTTTAATAGCTCAGTTACTTTTCTCAGACACRGATTTAAAGGTAAGGAGACGTACTCAAATGTCTGTAGAGCAACATAAGTAGATTGAGTGCTTTGTTATTAAATTATACATTTTTCTCTTTTTAGGCCTTTAGGGTTCTTTCATGTCTTCTCTGGTGCTCCTCATTGTCATAGTTTTAAATATTATTATTTTACTAATATCATATGCAACTGCTGSGCATCTACAGTAAGAGATGCTAATCTGAATCCAGTGTATCTCCAAATGAAAGTGAGCTAAACATTAGGTGTATTATTGTTTATCCTTTAACCATTTAAAACAGTGGATACCATCTCATTTTGTATTACAAACAGAAGTATGTGTCAACCTCAGTAAAAAAAACAAATAAAAATAACCACCAAATCCCCACAAACTTGAAATGGATTCATGAATTGCATGTTTTTACAGAAAACAAATTCCTTTAGTAAGACTGTAACCAAAAGGGGGAAGAAAACTGACAAAAATAAATATCTGGAATTAGTGAAATAAAAGTTCAGTTAGGTAGTGCTATATTTGTTTTCCCCCTTCTCTTAAAAGGGAATAATTTGTTCCCTCAGGTTGTGACAGATCCACACTGGAGACTTTCCATGAGTAATATCACTAGAACTGGCATAAGCATATGCTAAAAGACCACTTCATTTAAAACACGTTTTTCATCCAGTTAAACACTTAAAAAACCAATTATTATTCTGGACTGAAATGTCTTATGCTTCATTTCTAACCAATTACTTTCAGACTCGAAAAAAAAATCCCAACTATAAAATAGTCTTTTTTTTTTTTTTTTAAGTTATCCAAATATGAAAGCATAGGATAAGATGGCTTTCTAGTTTTTGAAGAGATATCCTTACAACTAAATCATAAAAATGCAGCTACATTATTTTATGTCCTTCTTTTTACACCACAATTTTCAAAGTGATTCTCCAGTCACAGGTATGTTACACAGTACTTAGATACTCAGTCACCTGCAATTCTAGCAATAAAATACCTTAAAATAGTGTAAAGGTTCATTAACGCATTTATACATCTAATTACTTGTGAGTCCAATGACAAATATTTTGCAGAAAAAAAAATCTTGCAACATGCACCTTTTTAATCACATTATCCGTCTTTTTGACACCCATTTTATAATAGGAAAGTCTCTTAGAAACGTTTGAGGAGTTGCGGGTCACAGTTACACCATTTTAAACAAAGGCACTAATGAAAGTGAAACGGGTGACTCATCATTTTCGAATACAACTATGTTGTTTTCTCTAACAGATGACAAAGTTTGCACCAGGAAGTTCATATTCAGTTTTTTCTTGGAAGGCAAAAATAATAATAATCCATCAACAGCCCAATTTCCACCCAAAACCAAAGCCCTAGAATGAACTGCTGATGTCCTCCTTCCCCCATTCAGAACTCTGTTCTCTCTCCCCATCTCACATGTTACTTCAAAATGAGAGCAAGTTATTTCAAAGCTTTCCTGCCAATTCATATCTGGGCAGCAAGAAAGGAAGGTATGCTGGAACTCAACTGAGGAGTCTCCTGGGGAGCGTTACACAGACAGAGCAGATGATTGGAACCTACACCTGCAAATACTGGCACCCTATTGTATGGGCAACGGGCATCGACTCCAAACCAACTTCTCTGGATCAGTCATTAGATTCTTATGTCCGGATCCTGCAAGAGAAGCCAGCAATGAAGAGTGAGGGTCTTGGAATGATTCTTTCAGGTTTTGGAAACTGTTGAATGTCAGGGAATCATGGCAGTTGAAAGGCATCTCTGGAGCTCAGCTAGTCTAACACACTTGCTCAAAGGAGGGTCAACCAAAGCAAGTTGCTCAGGGCTGTGTCCAGTCAGGTTTCAAATATTTCCATGAGTGGAGACTCCAAAACCTACTACATATTAACAGGAACACTTGGATCCTCTCTAGCTGAGAACTGAGGTTTTGATAATAAAAAAAATTATGAACCTCAGTTTAAAAATAGGAGTTTAAAAATTTAGCACCATGTATACATTTCAGAAAAGTATACACCGGAACAGTGTCTGAGAAACAAATGGAGGTTTAAAAAGTCAACACTCTTTGTTTTCAAACAGTGCTGCACTGAAAACTCACTAAACCATCCCAGTTTCCTCAAATGCTATAAGCAAAAAGAAAACCTGAAATTGTTCAGAAATGAAATGGAAATGTGTGCCCTGCTGATTCCTGCAGTAGCAGAGTAGGCCCACTCAATTTCAAGGGTCTGATGTTAAACTGTTAAGACTATTCTTGTAGTTGGTAAGTAACAGCTGTTACTTAAAAAAAAAAAAAAAAAAAACAATTTGGAGATCAGGGCTATAGAAGAAGAGACCACACAATATTAAAACAATAATTGTCCAGATGAGGACAAGAGTTTGTCTGATAGAGACTCCACGGCAGCGCAGCAGTGAAGAGCCTGGAGGCACTCTGGCTGATGCAGACAGCTCCTACAGGGGGTTATGGGGAACATATGCCAGGGTGGGATATAGAGCACCCTTTAATTCAGCAGAGCATCTTCTGCCCTCGGGCACATGCTCAGCTCTGCTGGCTAGCGCAGAAGGTGGCCGAGCCAAGCCTCGTCCTCAGCCTGCCCCTGGTAGACAGGCCAGTACTATGGCTGCCGTCAGCGTCTCCGCTGCCCTGAGCCAGAGCGGCACGAAGCTCACATTTGCACACCAACATCGTCACGTGCAACAACACGACTGAGATCTGCACGGGACCATTCTGGGGCTTTTACTGGGCAGGTTATGTTATGAGGCTGAGAGTATTTCTTATATCCACTGCAGAGAAGGGGTAACAAGCTCCTCCTCCACCATTAGTGCCAGATGGAAGAGAACAAGGCACAAACATCAAACATTTCCCCCCAGAGAAAGGATAGGCTTCCAAGTCTAAGAATAAATAAAAGTTCAACTAATACAAATCCAAATTCTATTAAGGAAACATAGATGTAGAATTCAATATTAAGGGTCTAATTGCTATTTTTCTGCACTTTTTTTTTGCTACTAATTTATGCAATTGTAGAAAGGAGAATCTAATCCTAAAAAGCCATGTAAATAATTCTAAAATACAAATTTGAAAATTAATTTCTAAAGTCAGCCTAAGATAGGTATATCCAGAATTCTGTTCAAGAAGTTGAAACATTTTCTTAGAAAATATAAATAAAACCTTAAAATTACTAATACCACAAACTGGCATGTCCTGGATTTGGGTTTAATTAAACCCTGAGAGCCAGAACAAACACATTTCACAAGCTCCAAGTCTTAACTTCCTCTGAAGTTCATAAAGGCTCACAACATCACCATCATCAAAAGCACTGTGTGATTTATGCAATTTAATTGTATCAACTGTGGCACAGTAAAGAAGAAACCCCAAGCTTATATTTTGTCACTAAATCCAATGGAAACTAACTTACAAATGCTTTATAAATAAGGAGTAGACATGAACTTAAACCATACCCACATATTCCATTAAAATTTTGAAATGAGGCCTGTTTTAATCATTAAAAGCTTCAACTTGTACTGAGTGCAAAAACTGGTATTTCAGATGCCCCAAAGCCAATTTGCATAAAGCATCTCCCCCAAAGTTCACTGTACTAATTGTAAATTTTAGTTTATCACAACCTACTATTAACCACAAATTAGCTTGTCTTCATAATGCTGGTATTTAAGGTCGGCCAAAAAGTAATCAACTTTGCACTTTCTGCATTGCATATTAAATAAAATATATTCACACAAACCATTATAATCAACATTTAATCTATATCTTTACTTTATATAAAGCTGGAAGAAATTCCCTACAGACAATAAAACCAAAAGAGAATCTGCTCTGAATTAGATACCACCAGTTTTTTGTTCTTACTTAGCACCAGAACAACCCTTTATTCAAAAATCCTGTCTCAATCAGAAAACATTACTCCTGCTAATGTCGGAAGTCCAGTAACCTACAACCTACTGTAACTGCTTTATCAAAAAGAAGCCAGCAAAAGGAAAAATACTTTCCCCTAACTTGCTCCGCTAATAACGATCAGCAGCACAGCCTTTCCAGTGAGTGGTCTTCTCCAGAAACGCCAAGAGGTCATCAGGCAGTTTCCCTAAGGAGAAAGCTACGACGGAGGAGGCTCCAAGCGGCTGTGGACAGGCAGGTAAAAGAGACAGCAAGGTGCCGGCAGAGCCAGCCGGGGACCACAGGAGCAGGGGAAAACAAGAGGAATAGAGAGGAGAACAGCCTTAAGCATTCCTTTAAAATGAATTAAGCATTCCTTTAAAAGTCTCTTTGTTGTTGGTGTCAGCTAAAGAAATGGGATATATTAAAAGGATACTATATCATGATTTCAAAATTGTTTCATTTTAAAACATTCAAATTGACAATGTCTCTTTCTATTTACTCTTATAGCAGAAGATTAGAGTTAACATTTCCTTCAGCAGAGAGATAATCACTGAGAAGTCATACAGGAATATCCAGTTTGATTTACTTAAAAATGACAAACTAACTTCTAGAAAATAACTTTAATAAAAAAAAAAATGACAAAGTAACTTTGAGCTGTGATTTTACACTGTGAGGAAAAATAGACCAGGAACAAGTAATAAATGCATCACTGATTTTACTGAAAGCCCACTTCCAAAGTATATTTACAATACAACATTGTAACGCTGACAAGAGAATCACCCATGGAAGATGCATGTCTAAACTGTTTCCCTGAAACATTTATGTCAAATTCAAATGTCAAGATGTATTTTATCCAAATGTTAGTTCTAGTTCAACCCAATAAAAGAACTGAACAGGCAGTAGGCATGTTGCCTTAGCTGCCAAAGATGTTTAACAAAATATAAAAATTAATTAGGTTTGAGAGAGAAGTTTTATGTGAAAAGCCAATTTATTATTAGCAATAACTATCACTGCATATAGATTGACATCTTCCCCCCCACCTCCAGGTTTTTTATTTAGAAAGCTCCACATACAACTGAGCTGTTTGAATAGTATTTGCTGTTACATAAAATACTCTGATACAGTTAAAAACTGATACTACTTGCAGTTGCAAACAGGATTAAAGTGAAAATGTTATTTCTATGTGAGCAACAAATTTGCTTTCAGAAGTGTTGGACTTCTGAAGGAAAGGAAATAACTAACGTACAGAACTGCTAGACGGACATGATTACATTTACAACTGTACGTGAAGCCACAAAAGCAACACAAATCTCCCAAACTTGAAAAGGAACAGGAAAACCAGCACCACTCTCTCCTCTCTCTCCTTTCCCTTCCGCTTGCCCGTTGCTCCCAGTGGTTGCTGCTAGGAGGGCCTGGTACTGAAGAAGGTGCTTCACATAGCTTGTGCTTTTTGCCATCTCCTTTCAGATGTACTCTTTCTCGCCTCCGTATCACCCACCACAAATGGATCATTTCTCCTTCCCTCCACTTACTCATCATTGACAAAACTGCTGGGATCCAGTTATAGAAAGGAATTATCCTCAATAGGCACCTTCAGTTACAACCGTCTGACACTGCAGTCATCTAAATCTAATCCCTTTTCAAGCTGAAATAACCTACTCAAAGGCCCTTTGAGACACACAGCATGTCTATATTCTCTGCCTCTCATGCCCTGAAAACATCAGAAGTATGCTGAAGTATCTCCTATTGCTGTGGCTTCTTTCAATGTCATTCACAAAGCTTTTAAGACTGCCATACACTTTGTTGATAAGAAAAGTTAAATGAGTCCAGGCAAGCATAGCCCCCAGTTGCAGTATCACACAAAATTAGTCCAAGTGAAGGTGCAACATGGGTAGCGCTCACTCCTGCATTACCAACAGCCTCTAAGAGCCGATAGCCTGAAATCAGGAATAGAAATGACAATTTTATGTAACCGCAGAGGGAAAGAGCCCTTGCTTTACTGACAGACATGTTGTATTTGCTTTTCAGTCCTGGAAGATTCTCAGGCTATCAGACACCTAGAAGTCATTAACATTTAATTTTCAAATCTCCCTAAAATCCAAGCCATTTTGTCTGGTTTTTTTAAAGTCAAGGTTTGTAATAGTTGCTCTCCGGGTACTGGGGGAATTTGTTAGCAGCTGTACAAGGGGCAATTTCCTGAGGTTTACTACTCAAAACAAACCTGAACGTATTTTCGGAGGGAGACTTCTAGCCAAACTTTGGACCTGCCCACGAACTTTCATTTTTACCAGATCTCAACAGTATTGATACTTCAAAGAATAAAGAAACTTTTCCCCACTAATGACAGCATTTGTGCATATGCTCACTCCTTTATATTCTTAAACATTTCTAATTATTATTTAGAAATACATGCAACCCACACATATACACTCTCTCACAGAGCTCTAGGATGAAGAATTTCATCTCAAAGGTAACCCTCTGCCAGTCAAAAGCCACTGAAATTAAGGTACCTAATGTAGAGTGTTAGACAGCCTAATGTAATCTAACGACGTAACCTAAGCTTCTGCTATGAACATCAACAATAATAGCACAGTAAGTTAAAATAAATAAATAAATCTGTATATCACGTCTCACAACAATAAGGGAAGCCCAGTAAGAGCTGAAATGCAGAACACAAAATGTGGTTTCACAAATGAATAGGTATGAAGTTTGGCAGAATCTCAACTTAAGTAAAAACATATTACTGGCAACCTCACACAAATGGAAAAATGCTTACTTCTCCATTACGTTCCTACAGAACATCCACTTGAAGACAAAACACTACCCAAATATACAACCAGGTCAGACTGTGCAATAACACTCAGTCTTAGTACCTCACAAATCAGAGGATACATCTTGTATTTATATAATTTTAATCTGGATGCTCTCAGTATTAATCACACTATATTTGGATACTTCCACTTAAATTAACTCCTGACAGGATTCCAGGATTCCCCAAGTAATTCCTGCTGGAGCTTGCCTTTTTTTTTTTTTTTTTTTTTTAAAAACACAGTGAGGAGCCTAGATGAATTTTCCCAATCTTTACTAGTGACAATTTACCAATTGCCACAGCTATTTCATGACAAAGTCACTTAAAACACACAAACATATGTTTCTGATGTCTCTTAAGTATGAAGAAGATAATAGAGTAATATCCCAAACACCACAAGTGTCACTTATTTTGGAAAGGTGGTATTGAAACAAATCATAAATTAACATTTTAATGGTTGTAATTTACAGTCACTTCTCAGTATCAAAGATTTTGTTAGCATGGCAATACCATACTAGTGTGGAGCCATGCTATTTCATCTCAGGCAATGGGTAAAGGCTAGCAGTGTAAAATGCACAGACATGGGTCACAAGAACACGCTGCAAGTTTCCATAATCAAAGTTCTGCAAATACAAACGAGAGGGAGGATTTCCTATGTGCAATTTCACATATTTTAAATATGAAGTTTCTGGTCTTTCTACTTTTTGTTATTTTCAGGTCCAAACCCAGTGGTTTTCAACCTGTGGTTCATGTGCTTCTTCCAAGGGGCTCACAAAGGACACAGAAGAAACCAGCCCGCTGTCAGTAAGCTTACGGTCTGCAAATCAAAAATACATCAAAGATCCACCACAATTCAGCTTAGTCACTATCTGACCTGTCTCGGCTTCTGTTTGAGCAGGTAACAGCCAAATCTGATTACATTCCATTTCCACTATGAGAGAAATGGAGGTGACCACACATACCATTACTTTAAAGAAAAAAAAGCCACCTAAAACTACAGAGACACTGAACCATACATGCTAATTTTGGAAGCTCTTAAAACAGTGCTGCAGCAGCTTACCTGGAAGTCTAAGCTTTTCTGGTTTGTTTGAGATCAGTATCAATACCAAGTTTGGAACATTTAAGGCTCACATCATTAAACCTTCACAATCCTAGCTACATACGGAGCATGACTCATTTTCTTCGTGTGGTGTCTCACAGTAACTGACCAAAACCTAACCTTCTAAGCCTTATGAGGAATAGACAGCATTTTAAAACATACTCTGGAGTTACATGGAACAAGCGTACTTCAGCTCACTCCAGCTAAAAAAAAAAATAAAATAAATGTAGTATTGGGAAAAGACTCATAGATGCAGCTGTTGAGAGTCTGTCTCCAATGCCCACTGTGAAAAGCAGTAATATGTCATTAGGTCACATTTTTCAGCTGAAGTGCAAACCTCAGTTTTAAGCTTGGACTGTACGCCATCTATTCACGCTCACAAACAATTAGGGAGGGAACTGTTTGCTTGACATAACTTGCTGCACTGAAAAGACAAGGAACGCACCGCTCAAATGAGCTCAGAGCTGTACAAAGTTCCCATAGACTGTACTTCAGTGCCTCTGTCTAGAGGAAGGACCTTGAAAGTGCCCTGCCCCTTATTCCCTGACTGCACCCTCGTTCTTTCTGCACTGCTTCCTCCACCAGCTACCCAGTTCCTCAGGCTTCTTGCATTCCTCGAGCCATCCCTAGATCTTGGCCACCACTCAGACACCTCTTAACAAAAGGCTCCTCACCTTCTCCTCCCAAGAAGTACAAGATGGCACACACAGTGCAGAGACCTGCACGCAACCTTTCAGATGCGGACAACAATTTGAAAGTTTCATCCTTCAGTATCTCTACTGATACTCCAAACATCATGTGAGTKAGTCAACAGCCATTGCAAGGAAGGGTGGTTTGGTGACCCTTCAGAGAAAGAAGGATGTCAGACCAAGTAAGAACACTGATTCTGGGAGAAGTGGCCATGTTACAATATCGCCTTATGTTATGTTCATTGCGCTAAATAAGATCTTCCTGGAAATCCTTCTTTGAAATTAAACCAATAAGAACCTTGTGGTGTTGACCAAATGGCACAGAAAAACTTCAAAAGTTGTAACCACATTAAACAATAACCTAAATCATTTCAGTCTGAAATAAAAAGCTTATTTTTAGCCTGTTAGGTACCCCAACCCTCAAAAATATCAGACACTCAAATGAACTAGTTTTGTTTCACTGTAGCAATCTAGCAAATTTAAGATCTAGTCATCCATTTTTCTTTAAATCTATTAAATCCTTCTTCATTTCTGAGCTTTGGAAGTAGCCTTGAACAAGACACTTTAGGCCAGAGTAATTTTCATTGTCATCATAGAAAGCTCTTAAGAAAGGAGATTGCATTGGAAACACTGACCAGCACATAGTGTTAAGTGATAAAAACAGTGTTTTAAAGACTTCTACTACTGGGTCAAACACACCCCAAAAATAAAATCCCCTACTCACAGTATAGTTTTAGGAGTTGTATGCTGAACATTAAAATCACTGCTGCACATATTTGGTAAAAATCTGATTTCGTTTTAAGTGAGCTTTAGGAACGAAACACCCAGTCTTGCTCTATGAATATACCCCATGCAATACACACATTCCAAAACTGCTCCCAGGGGACCTGATGGGCACACACCATGCAGAAACGGTAGCACTTGTTCATTGCATATCCTTTGTCTGGTGTCTCTCAATCACCTTTTACTTTTCCAACATGTTCTTGTTTTGTGTTTGTAAATATTCTGGGATGGTTCTCCCTCTTCACCTGACTTCTGTTGTACTGCGATATCAGATGTCTTCTAGCTCATTATCTTAAAAGACAGATGTGTTTTATTTATCTGAAAATAACAAAGCCTGTGTACAAATTACAGCTCAGTGGGGAACATAAAACCGAAAACAGAGAAGTAATTTTGCAATCCTAAATATAACAAATGACTTCTCTGTTAAAAAACAAAGGAGGGGAGAGGAATTATTGTGATCAATTTCTCACATTTATTATCTGATTTGCAAGAGTGTATTTGAGATCAGTACATTTCTAATTGAAGAGTATGCAAAGTTGCCCTTGAACATATTGTCACATGCTTAACGGCTTTTCATCCTAAGAGCCTCCCTAATTTTACAGAAGTGATTTTTTTTTTGTTTGTCTGTTTAGTATCCTTTAAAGGTCTGAAGAGATTTACATATTGAGAATACATAACTTCAAATCACTGCTTGATATTACTGTTACTATGATTTTCTCTTAGAAAGAGAAAACATAGAATGGCAGTTGCATTAATAACTTTCCTCCCTCCCCCAAGACTATTTTCCCACAGATTGCCCTGGACCCAAGTCAAACGACATGTCCTAGTGTTCTGGAAAAACTGACTTTTTCCTCAAGATTGAGATTTCTTTCACTAGTTACATTTACTTCCTGACCCCCTGCCTTCACATTGCTGAAGTCTAGACTCCACATATATCTTACTCTTTTTCTGAACTTAAAGGAATTCATAATCTCTTTAACTACATTGACATACTCCCAATTTGTCCTTGTTCTCATCTTAAAAACTGTGAAGTTATTTCTCTGAAATAGAATTCAAAGATGGTTCCATAATTATGTTAAGTGTATTGCTTATAAAGTTTGTTTTAAAAAGTTTCAAATTCATGCTATACAAGCCAGAAATTATCATCTCCTATTTTACCTGTTCCACTGTATCTTCATTGCTTACCCATTTCTTTTCCTCCCCTCAGAAAAACACGGCTAGAGATGGTGTCTACAGTAAACTTTTAAAATAAGCAACAGAGCTGGGGCAGAAAAGAATCTTTGCTTTCTTGGACTGCTTCAAAATCTAAGATGACTTCTGAATTTCCCCTTTTGAATATAGTATGGTTCAGCTCAACATAGATACCAGTCTGTGGATGAACCAGGAACAAACATTGGATACTATTTTAAATGCAGACACTTATTACAGTCCATGTTGTGCCAAACAATAGACTAATTACTACCTAAAGTTATGAATAATCAGGAGTAGCAGGAGGAAGAAGTCTCTATGCAGAGTGAGGTTCCAATTTACAGGACTGTCTCCTGTAAATATAAATATACACAAAATGATTTTTCATTTGAAGCGTGCATGATCATGCATTCTTACTCAGCTGTGGTAAATAATCACAGCAGAAAGTAACTTTTAAGTAAGGAACAGAAGACAGTTTGGCTGGAAATCACTACATAATTTAAAATGTTTTCGTTGACTATGTCCTCTTCACCCACATTTTAAACCTGTTTGTTCCTCAAATTATTTCTTCATTGTTTAGGACTTCTCACGACTCCACTAGAGCTTGAAAAAGATGAAAGCAGAACAAAAGTTCGTCAGTGGACATTTCAGACGTGTGCATTGTTTCCGCCGAATATGTATTCCTTTTGCCAAAACTTTCCAAACTACTTTCTACCTTCAGTATCAGACATCTAATGACCTAAGGTGTGTAGGTGCGCGTACATAAATGTGTCATCAATAGAGTTATATAGCTTAACAGACAAAAATAACAGCTTAAAGAAAATATAATAAAAAAAGAAATAGGAATAAAGTTTCCCAGATCCCTATCCCCCTTTGTACTCTCAACAGACTTGAAACAACTGCATTAATGCAGCAAGCAATAGCTTGTAAAAGGATGCAAACCAGCTGAAACATTTGACAGACAGTGTTAAATACCAGAGGATTCATATCAACCACTTTATTTGAAAAGGTGCTTTGATGTTGGCTATCTTTCATGTACCTCTTTCATGGCACATTAATAAGGAAAACTGAGATGGGGTAAATTAAGTCCCAAGGTCATATCTAGAGTTACAGCGCTGTGGGTACCTGATGAAATACGGATTAATGCTGCATGAGCACTGAATAAATAAAACCACTTCTGTTAACCACTCAAACAAGTTTTACAAGTAGTTCTGAACTTTATTCGGCAACTAGACTTCAGACATCTTAATCCCCCCACACTGCTTTGAAACCTAATTATCATAATGTGAACCCGAATGTTAGGTCCCTTTCAAACTGCGAGTGCTATGAAGCAGAAAAGTAATGGGAATTAAGCTAGTGTAACATTAGAAACGTAGAGGCATGGAACTTGAAAGTGGCATTTGTTAAAGCTGAGAGAGTATAATGTAGATATTCAACAACATAAAACACACATTTAAATTGAAAAGGATATTTAAAGCATGTGCAGACACCTATAAAATACAAGCGGACCTAAAATCCTGTAGAACAAACATTTCCAAATCAATTTCTTGCCACCAAGGTCCAACTTCAAAAGGTATTAAACAGTCCTATTCTACCTTAGCAGAACATTTCTAAGTATTCTAAAGCAGACAATTTAAACATTAAAGAAAACCCAATGAGAACTTTACAAGACATTATAGACTTTCCCCTATTTGTCACAGTACAGAAGTGTTTGAACTTAAACAGCAGTAAATTATTAATTACGTTGCTTATAAAGTCTCAAGAGCAAGAAAAGATTTTGCTGAAAGTGGCAGAAAAGGATTTTGTATCAAGTTTAAAACCAAGCATAACAGAAATTAAACACCAAGCCACCTAAAAAAACAACAACAAAAAAATACACTTGCCTGGTTGCATTCTTTACTGCTTGTTGAAAACGATTAACAATTCATGATACCTATCAAACTTTCTTTTAAATATGAGCTTAAATACTTTATTCTGAGTGTGCATTAATGTAACAAGCACATGAGAAAAAAGTCAGACCAGTAAGAATGTTTGTATTGTGACAATGAAACCACTGAGGCGGAAAGAAAAATTGTGATTGTATTTTTCCAAATATGATGACTGAGCTGTTCATGTTGTCCTGCTCTAGTTCACCTGTCATTCAGATAGCTTGCATTTCCAAGATGCCTACAACAACAACAATCAAAGAAAACCAGTTGCAGTGATTGAAATACGGAATGAGATTCCTGAAATATTTTTTCAAGATTTTCATTTAATCCAAAAAGGCCAATGAAATCCTAAAAGTTCATCATCTGCCATGTTAATGTTGAACACACTGTCGTTTCATTTACGTTTCTGGTCCTGTTAAAACAAATACGCTTGTCTAAAACAGAACATCTGTTTTGGTTATAATACAATGTATCTTTGGCAAGAACTCACAATAGAACTAACATAAATAATCAAGAATATTTATTGAACCTTGTAACAAAAACTGATTTGTAACAAAAAACCCAAAGACTAGATATGACTGTCTCTGGGCTCAAGTCCAGTCCTAATCTAAGTCAACAAACATAGCTCTAAAAGGGAAACTACATTTAAAAAAAAAAAAGAAAGTCCTGCAGTTATTTAGGTTGGATGTAGGTATCTGAAAGCATGTTGGTTACAAAAATAGTGAAAAATATTTGCTTAAAATCAAAAACTGTCAAACTGAGTCCAGACAGGTTTTAAAGCCACACAAAAAAATCGTGCCATATGCCTCATTTCCTACTACTGTCTTCACTGATTTGTCTTCTCTTTGGAAAACTTCAGTAAAACTATACATAGTTTGTACTTGCCATTGCTGAGGATTTGTTATTTTAATTGCTTGCTTTTCATATATTTATTAGCACTAAAAAAAGACAAAGCAGTCATCAAATAAAATATTGTAATGTTTTTGAGAGAAACTGAAATGAAGAAAATTATTTTGGAAATCTCTTTTGATACTGATATAACTGAAATATTTTAAAGTGAGAATCAGTTAATTTGATTCTTGCCACACAACTAAAAAAAGATGAAACTGTGTTCTCATTTAAGTTGATAGTTAAGTGCTCGCTAGAGTCGGATACTGAAGCCAAGGAATAACTTCATGCACAATTCTTAAATTATTCAACAGGACTTTAGTAGTAGAGAGACTATTTCAGCATATTTCAGCATGTACTGTACATACATGCAATCAATTAAGTGTTCAGCTGGTTATTATCATAAGCTTCATTAGAGTGCATACCTGTCCAGATTATTTGTGCATGCATCAACTGCACATACCTTCTTTCTAAAATTACAGACTCTATTATTGTCTCATTTCCCTGGAAGTGCATGATCCAAGTTCCATATGATGAACTGGACATAAAAATATGAACAGTTTTTTATTTTTTTTATAATAATTTCTGATCCTATTCTCCACTTAGAACAAAAAAATTTAAGTTGTATCATATTACAAGCTTTATTTGCCAAGGAAGTCGAAGTCTGTAGTACCTCTTTATCAGCCACCTTTCTGAATGACAGCTTAAGAACTTGATTGGGATTTTGGTTTTAAAGCACTATAAAACAATCCAGCCTCATCTGCCAAGCCACTTTACATTTGGACTCCTTTAAGGAAAAAGATTGTAAACGCAAATACAATTGGCAATTCTCTGAAACTTGCACACAGCAATGAACTGTGTTCTGTTTTGCCAGGCAAGGATTTCCACCTTCGTGCAGGTCAGTGCATCACTGCAAGAAGCTGAACGCTTGGGAAATGGTTATCATGTTAGATGCAATGGACTCATTCTGTTACAGTTTGAGTACTGGAGGGTTTTTGTTTTGTTCTGTTTTTTTTTTTTTTTGTTTGGTGGGGGGTTGTTTTGTTTTTATTTTTTTTACAGTTCAAACACTAAATTGATTTGTAAATCCATTTTTTAGTTACAACTGCAACCTGCTGAAGCAGATCATCTTTAAAAATGAACTGTTCCAACATTACTTAAATTGTTTCTTAGAGACTTTAATTGAAAAAACAATTTATAAAGATCACTTGATCCAAAAGCATACCATGGGTTTCCACAGAACTGAWTAGAGATCTGTATTCAGCCTATGTATAAACAAAGCCCTCATTTTCCCCTATCATGAGAAAACAACATAATCAAGGGAAGACTTTGTACATGGAAACAGAAAAGTTTTGTGTGATCTGAGTGCATGCTCTGGGGGACTTTTTTATTTAAAAAAAGATGATCAGCAGAGCACAGTCTTCCAAGTCATCTTTCACAGTTCCCCTCAAGAGGTGTGGCAGTTCTCACAATGTATGCCTACTGTCACCTATTGCTCAAATGATAATTCTGTACTAATTGCTCCTCATTTAGCAAGTATCACTTACATTTTTGAACTCAGACTCACATAAATTCCAGGCACTTCACTGGATTATCAGAAGTTGGGGGTGGATGTCTAGATTCATCATTCCTTTCTGTAACTAAGAAATACCAAGGAGATTAAGGAGAAAGTTTTCTGGAGCTAGAAAGCAAACAGAGTAGCTATCTTGCAGGATTCAGTGGCATGGCTGGGAAACCCCCGTACTGGATAATGCAATGAGATGCAGATAAAACTAGTTTACCAGAAAGGGCAACATGGGAACCCCGATCTTCAAGAAACTCAGTCAAGACTGTCAAAATGTGACGAGACACACACAAGGACTGCAAGTCCAGCTTATTTGTAAACCCACATATATAAATGCACACACAAACAGCAGTCTACAAAGCTCAACAGCATCAAATGTCACCTATAGCATGCAGTACAAAAAAAAAATTTACATTCTTCTGATTTTTATTTTAATATGCAGTACCTCAGTGTGCTGCATACGAATTCTGAAGTAGGGACTAGCTCTTCACCATATATGAGCACAGCGCAAGAAAACCATTAACAATATAAATATATAGCGAAAGCAAAAATGGTTTTCATTATGCTAATTTTCACTTCCAGGAATTAATCTTGCAGGTTAAATAACTACATTTATATATTTTTCCTACAAATATCACAACAAGTTTCAGAAAAAGCAAAAGGTTAAAAAATTATCTGGTACTACTAGAAAAAGCAACCAACTTGATAACCTGACTTCTGCCTCAGAGCATTTATACTAATTCCTATTTCACAAGAGCTTTTATCAGTTCCAAGAACTTGGTAGCTCTACTGGCCAAAAAAAAAAAAAAAAAAAATCAATACTGATAATTATTTTGCAAATTCTATAATCTTGAACTATAAACAGGGAGAAAATATTAAAGCTAAAGAGGAAAACACAGCAAGAAAACCATCAGCCACAGTATTATATAAATAAATTTTTCTGTGTAAACTAAATAGTTATTTACRTTTTGTAGTATATGATCAATAAATAAATAAAATCACTATTACTCTTTCAGACAAAATGCTTATGTCAACATAATGGATTTTTAAACTATATGAAGTGAACAACAGTGAAATTAAACATTTGCCAAAAACCACACAGTATGAAGTGTTTTCCATTCTCTACAGTCATTACAAACCCACTGTTTTCAAGTTGGATTCAGGAAAGAGGATGCCTAATTTTTCAGAAGCTTGAACAGCTTCCTTCCTTTGCAAACAATTAAAATCAGAAAACCCCTACTATGTCTCCTGAAATAAAAAGGAGATTTAAGTATCAGATCTTGCTGCAAATTTACTTAGAAATCTTAGAAACAAAGAACAAGTGCAATTAAATGATAGTGTAAGTTAGCAGGAATAATACATTTGTTGAACATTTCTATAAGATAACTTCCTCATTTACGGAGAAAAGGCCCCATTAAATGTATATAGTAGTTTGAACAGAGAAAGGCCATAACTTTTCCAAAAATTTAGATAACTTATTTCAGTATGTTAAGACAGTGAAAAGTAAATACTGCTGTTAAACTTCAGCACAAAAGATAATCCAAGGTAAATCACCAAAAATGCTTTAAAAAAATAAAGGTGTGAATCAAAAAAAAAGAGCATGGGAGAAAACAAAGTGATGTAGTTCAGTTTCCATCCAAACCAACAGCAGAATAGTTTAATTTGAATCCAAACTAATGGATAAATTTTGAAGTTTAAAGAAGATAAATACCTTCACTACTTTCTGCCAGGTATTAACAAAATATTTATTTCCAGATCATTTAATACCCATAGGATTAGCAAGCATTCCATACCATAGTYAGACAACACAAGCTTTATCATTTGCATTTAAACCTCATTTATCAAGAAATAAACACACAATGCCAAACACAGGTCCTTGGCTGTTTGAGGTGCTATTCTCGCATACTTTGTTACAATGATAATAGCAATGGAGTGAACCTCAGGAAAGGAAAATAAAATGCTTCAGTGAGTCTCTCTTACTGACTCAGGAGAACTACGTTCATGCTCCAAAGAGCTACAGCCATTTTCCTCTGGCTAGAAGGATGGGTTGAGCTTGACTCAAAGTAAGACGAGACAATAAAAAGGAATACTTCAAAAAAAAAAATTACATCTAAAACTACCTGTTAAGTTCAAATATGCTGAACAGATGAGTATCACAGCAAGCAAAGCGATCTTACCAGTAAACAACATCCAGTGGTGCAAAATATTTCTTCATAATTAAGTCAGCAAAGTAAGCTTCTGTTTCTCTGCAGGCTGTGCCATTGCCAATCACGACTGTGCTACAGCTTTGCATGGGGTAAAAAGATGAACAATTACTCTTAATTATTCTTTTAGACTTTTTCATACGTAGCACCAATACATCTTATTTTATATAATACAAGGTTCAGATTTAATGAGAACATATTCCTAGTAATATCACATTGTGTTTAACAGGTTTTCAATGTGACAGTTCAAGAGATGAGTCAAAATTTTCACTTATCTGTAATGGAATTGAACAGTGGTAATATCTGCAGAAAACCCAAAAATGATATACTTCATATTCATAAAAGAAACGTAATGTTATTTACAGTCCTCAAACCCTTTCACCTCATGTTTCCCTCATCTGTTATGAGTCATGAAAAAGAGCAGAAGCCCAAGCAATCAGAATCTTCCTCAATGGGAACATCATAGTTTGCAACAGCTTGCAAGGTCATTGCCTCTGACTGCCCCCACCACAGCCAGTCAGCCATCAAATCACCTTGTTTAAAGCCAACCTAATGCATAAAGACAAACTGGACTGTATGCTGTGGCAGTTCAGCAGCTGACTCAGTGGACCAGATGTCTGTCCACAGAGGATCCCAAAACAGTTGGATACAATAACCCTTTAATCATGCTGCCCCTATTTGCAAGACCATCTGGAGATCTATCTGAGCAGGGTTTCCTTTGCTTAATAAAACTCTTCCAAAGACTAAATGTGGCTTTTGGAACAGGGAAAGATCAATGAGTGGTTTGGGGGTTGGGGGGGGGTAGGAAAAGTGAGGCTAAACTTATTCCTTAGCTGAATGTTAATTTCTATTCCTAAAAATAAATCGATTGACAGAACTTTATGGGGATACATTCATAGCATGCAGCCTTAGTCATAGCCATGGCTTGATTTCATATGCTTCTAACATATACATAGTGTAAAAGCATGAACATAGACTAAAAGAAAAATAAGCTCTGAACTACATAAAAAAAGAACAGTTCCAGTTAAACCATTAGAATTCTTACTCCACCCAAAAGCAAGTATTTATATAGTGAAGATTTTCATTACATTTAGTAAGAAAGACTAATAAATGGAAGTTTCTTTAGCATACTTGTACTGTAGCAGAAGCCTCTTTATCTTCTCAGCTTCACGAAATCCTTGACCAGAATGCAAGTAAACGACATCAGTATGGAGTATCTGACCTAGAACAATGAAAGGCAAAGCCATTTGATAAAAACCACAAAGATCCAAAAGCTATATCCTGGGGAACTACTAAAGTTAATTTGATGATTCACAAAGAAAGCTTCTTAATAAGCCATCTTTACCTTTTATTTTTGTATCCAGTTAGAAGAAATGTATAGCGGGCAGAGGACTAAAATGCTTTGGCTGCCAAAGCAAAATGAGTTGATACATTTTCTAGTTCCCTGGGGACATATCCACATAACAAATAATGAGCATCTAGTCATATTAGGCAAATAAAGTGTACTATATTATCAAAGAGAAAAAAAGCAATTCGCTGCAAAAGATTTATTGCTCTAGTCTAGTACATTTTACAGATCCAGTAAAGAGAGGTGAAAATTAGGAATGCAGTCTCAGGACTTGCAGTCCAGGAGCTCTAGAACTCCAATGCCAGCTCTTGCCATCATCCCAGCTATCACATTTGGAAATAACTCTCTATTAACTGGTACTGATAGCTTATGGTGGAATGCAAGCTAATAACCATTTACCTTACCTTTATTGCCATTTTAACACGTGTCAAGAACATATCTTTCCTTACATCCACCCCGGGTGGATATATTCTCAGACAAAAAGCAATGACAAAATAAAAGGAAAACAAACCATTTTTGCATGGGCCTAAAGAGGTATGTATCCCCAGATCAGACGAGGATGAACTGGAAAGGCGCTGTTCTATATCCGTCTAAAAACTGAACTAAAAAGTTCTGCAAATACAATGTTTCTGACTTCTCACATTAACACACAAAGTACTACGCAAAAAGGGCTGATAAAGTGTCCAGATGTCCAAGATATTACCCATGAAAAAAGCAAAGTTATAGAAAGTATTTAAATTCAAATTCTTTGTTAAACAATAAAAATGCCAGGTGTTCTCTTTGCTGACTACTGAGAGGTGCAATTATTTGAACGTGTATTCAAGAAGGCAGAAGGGATTTTAAATTCTATTTTAGAGAGAAGTAATAACACCAAAGGAGACACTGGAATCCAGGTGCCAGAAACTTAACCTTAAGCCTGAAGAAAGGAATTTGCATGACAGGATATGTGGAAAACACTAAAAGCTTAAGAAAAAAAATCAGTTTGATAAAAAAGTAGGTTTTGAAACTATCCTTTCCTCTAAATAAATATTTTTATCAGTACTTTCAAAAAATAGTTGGAATTGAAACTTACTGGTTGGTGAAATAATTGCCAACTTGCAGCCATGTTTGTAGCCAGGATCTACTCCCATCAAAGTACGGCCCCTCACAGGGCTGGTCAGAAGCAACTGCCGGAGATTTCTCCCAAACATCATCACAGACTCTTTCTCTGCATCAGATGTCAACTTTGACCTTAGAAGGATGAAAGCAAAAAACATTTTCCCCCTCAATTAGCTTTCAAACACACTTTTGAATTGTTCCAAAGTTATAAGGCTTTTTCCAATCATGTTTTCATCATCTTTAACTAAATGTTACACTTCCAATCAAGTTTTTGACACTTTTTAAAAAAGGATCAGCTATATGATCATCTCATTCTGGTTCTAAGAAAGTAAGTCAACAGAAAGAGTATAATAGAAACACCTATAAGAACGTACACATACCAACTAACATTCAAACATGAACTCATAATTTTGAGCAAAGAACAGCTTCCTGTCAAAGTTGATACCTAATTGCAAAGAAAAGTGGATTTGAAGAAGGCATGGATTGACTTCCTCATAGCTTCCCAGTTGTAGAGGAAAATCACTACCCAACAAAAAAAGGATGATCATTTAGACTGAGAGGTACTAGAGAGAAACTGGAAGGCCCTATCCAATTAATTGCTAACACACCATGACTCATGAGGCATTTAATTTTGTCTACGAATTACGTTATTTAACAGTCATCACAGAAGTGTGTAGACTTGAGGTCTTTCTAGGAGGGTATTCTGCTTCCTCAGAACCAAACTAGAAAGCTGACGGGGTCATGGTGTTCCCTACCTTTCTTTTCCATATTCTTCAACAGAAATAAGTGAGTCAGCGCACCAAGGGTTGACTTTGATGACTTCAGACAAGAACACTTACTGCAGAGTGTTATGAGAAACAAATCAGTCTTGTTGAGTGAAGGTGTACAAGATGCATTGTCTTATTTGTCAGATGTGGCCAGTAAGACAATGACTGATAAGGACAAGTATTTTTGTCATGGTATGGCATCTTATATAAAAAAAGCAAAATCGAAAAAGTAATGGGGACACAAATATTCATCACCTAGCTGTTTTTTTTTTTTTTTTTTTTTACAGGTACTCATTACCATTTTCAGCTGCATTACATTGTCAATAACGACAATAATTAGGCAAGCAACAGCAACCCAGTAAAGCCTTCATATAACTTAAAGGGTAGCCAGTGACCTTACTCTCCTTTTCCTTTTACCTATCACTGAAAAAAGTAATATCTGGGTTTATTTCTACAGAAGAAAAAACCTGCATTCCAGTTAACTAACCCTATAAGAATGGGGTGGGGGAAATTACTCAAGTTGTTTAGGTCAATCAATGCATGACACAAGCAGGCTACAAACGGTTCAAACACAACCCTCAAGGGCTATTTGACATGATGGGATATGAAACTGTTCGGAGCAATTTTCAGATGTGGAAGAACTTAAGAGTCTGACTTAAGTTTGCCCAGAATCCAAGCAAACAACCACCTCAGGCCTGTCTCATCCCACAGTGGTACAGAGAGCGCTGTTAAGTCCTCATCATCTCTCATTTTAAAGCGGTCTAGAGAGAGGTCTAGATTCTTTCACACATTGTTGATTGAACATTTTCTAAGGAAGTGTGCAACAGCAAAATGCTCCCTTACTTCCCCGTGCTTTTTGGTTTTGTATCAAGTATACCAAATTAACACAGGCAGGATTTAAAGCGAGATGGTGAAGGGTATACACGCGTTCCAAGACTCCTTAGCAATTCAAATGTGCCCCCAGCACCAAAAAGCAGACATTCTGTATATTGCCACCACTAAAAACAAGAATATGGGAATGGCTGCACTAGTTCAGGTAAGTGGTCCCTCTATCCCAGTATCCTGTCTCCAAGTGTGGCTATAAGCAGCTGCCTAGGGAGCTGATACAGCAGCACTAGTATACATGTCCCATAATCTTATCGTAGCCTCCAACTATTTCCAGCCCAGAGTATTTCCTGAGCTTGCCGTGATTTGTCTCTTTAGTAGCCCATAACAGATCTCTTGTCCAACTATCCAGTCTCCTACTGAACCCATGCACATTTCTTGCATCCACATAGTCTGTTGGCAGCACATTCTGCAGGTCCATCACAAACTGTGCAAATAGCTCCCACCTTTTGGTTGAAAGCTGATTCTTTTTAATTTTTATGGTCCCCTAGGTCTTATACTGGAAGAGAACAAAATTTATCCCTAGAAACCCTGTGCCACTCTTCACACACCATTCATCTCTAAGTCCTCGCTTTTCCAAGCTGAAGTGTCATAGCCTAGTCAATCCTTCTTCACACAGAAATTATTTCACACCTTGTTCCCCTTCACTGGGCCTTTTCCAGTTCTAATGAATCCTTTTACTACTTCGCCTCCCGCCCCAAGGTGAGGGGACCAAAATGGCCAATAATATTCCAAATACAGGCCAACTAAATCAATGATTCTCTGTTTTGTCTTTATTCCTTAATATAAATAATCTTATCTTCTGAGCACTCAACAGTTATGTGGAGCTACCTTCCACAGTGCCAAAGCATCTTTCCTGAGTGTCAGGATAGCTCAGAGCTCATAATATTCTATATAAAAAGATAATTACTTCCCCTCGCAAGCATCATTTCACAGTCATCTCCACTGAATTTCAGTTGCCATTTCACTTCCTGATCATTCAGTCTTGCAGCATCCTTCTCCCATTCTTAAAAAATGAAACAAAAATAACCTAAACCACAGAACGAGCTTCTTCCAGGGAGAGTCCAGGGACAGAACAATTTGATGCCACTTGTGAGCAACCTGAGAAAACAAAGCAAATACTTAAGCCTCACAGCTGTATGGATCTTCTACATACACGCACAACAGAGATTCAACCAGCCACATGTCCATAGAAATGAAGTTTAAAAGTGGCTTGTAAACAAGGGAAGGTTGAATGCTCTTGGACTGGAGGCTTTGTACAGAGACAGGCCAAGTTCCAGCTTTCCCTCTATCCCAGAGATACAGGGTCCCTATTGCCCACAGGCCAAGTCTTCCCACACTGGAAATTCACATCAGTCCACCTGTGAAGGGAGACTTGTGCAGGAATTAAAATTGCCCCTAAACACATGCTATTAGTTATGTGCACCTTATGGAAATCATGTTTAAAATTGGCATGGATATACAGAAACTTTTATAGTAACAGGAAATGTTACTGAAAGTGCCAGGTGCGTAGGGGGAACATAACGTACGTCCTGTCTATTACATAATATCCTGTATTTTTTAATTTCAAATATAGACCTCTTTTCTCTCTAACTGTCTCTCACTCAACACTTGTATCAATGACATGATCTACTGTCCCAAGTACTGGCCCTTAATTTCAAGTTTGGGATAGTCATTTGATCTTTGAACAAATATCAAGCTACCTCAAACAATCTAATATCTTTCTCTTTTTCAGTGCACTACTGGCTTCATCCAAATGGCAAGACGCCCAGCTTCATGTTTTTCCAATTTCTGACAATTCTCATTAATATGGCAGAGATATAAGGCAGAGGCAGATAGCAGTCCTCCTCTCTAAACACAAGAGGAATGGTTATTTTGTAAAAAACAAAACAAAACCCTTCAGTTGCTACTTTATGAAGAAGTATCAACCGAGTCAGAATGTCAAGCCCCTCCCTTGAAATCTATGAAGCACTCCGACTGTATATCACTAACAGGTATATTGTAATAAAAGCAAATAACCTAATCATGACCTACTAGCTTCTATATTCAATGTTATAAGATTCAGTTTTTAAATTGAGATTTAAAACTCCCCACTTCCATATACAGTCTGAGAGGCAATCCTTTCCGTGGAAAAATATCTGCAAACTAGCTTCAGGTGCGAAACAAGATATAAGAGAAACGTTTGTGTCCCTGAAGACAGAGGAGAGAAAGCACTCACTTCGAAAAAGAATGGAAAATTAGGAAAGGATTATCCATTAAAAAATATGTCCGTGCCACATCACTTGCATCAAATCCTGATGGAATCATTCCATRCAGTACTGCAACAAAATAAAATGTATTTCAAAGAGCCAAAAGCAACACTGGACATTATTATACCAGATACAAGAAATGATGGTATCTGACAGAGTGGAAGAAAGGAAATTAAACAATAAATAAGGTAACTGTCTTGCTGGCAAGTTTCATTCTTCTGATCACTAGAAGTACCAGAAATTTCAATACACTGTTGGAAACTTTCTGTTCCAACATTTAATGATAATAAAAAGAAAAGAAAAAAAGAACAGTGGGGGGTGGGTTGGAAATATTAATGCTAAAAGGAGGTATTGAATACTTTAGCAGCCCTTTGCAAGAGTCCTAAAAATCAGCTTCTGGTGTGGGCGGAAAGAGAATAAAAGAAGGATAAGGGTTAAGTGGTCATGGACCAGGAATACTACTGGCAGGTGCTTTGCATTCCTCTCTATAGGAGATGTTTCAGCTTTTCCTAACCAGACACCACCAATCATGCAAAATTATCACAAAGAGTAA
Source organism: Phoebastria nigripes (assembly GCA_035582835.1). Classification (NCBI taxonomy): domain Eukaryota; kingdom Metazoa; phylum Chordata; class Aves; order Procellariiformes; family Diomedeidae; genus Phoebastria; species Phoebastria nigripes. Next base: position 370,545 of record JAYKAV010000411.1, on the reverse strand, counting down.
AACATAAGCAGACATCCACTCAGGAACAGGCAGGAAGCTTTGTATTCTTTGCATTTATGACTTGTGAGTTACATCTAGGAAGTAGTAGGGAAGGAAGCTTTTTTTTTTTTTAATTAAAAGAACCGAAAACCTTCAGCAACCTACTGCTGCAGCAGCCCTTATAGCGTTGTACACTACACACAGGCCACAACAGTCCTGTGGTAGGAACCATGAAGCAAAAACACAATAGAAGAGCCTTGAAGAACACTTATGGCAGTTTGCTTATTTATGATAAAACCAAACCCCACTAAAAGGTAAGTCTTTTTTCTATATTTTAAAAGAGTTTGATTGTAGAGAAGGCTAGGAATGACAACTACTTTCACACTCATGTGACAGAAGCCAACAGTTGGACTCACCATCATGAGATGTTCATCATTTTGGCCAACAATAGACACAGTGCCTCCCCTAAAGTAGCTACATGTACTGTGGTGACAAAAAAAAGAAGTGAACTGAGCACTTTCAAAAGCCTGTGAAATTCACAGTAGCAAAAAACAGGCTCACTAATCAAAAGAGGTGAAGCAATCTTGCTTGCAAAGTAATGAGCAAACACAACATACTGTAGTGAAGAAACCCAAAAGCCATTAGAAATATCTGCTGTTCAAAACTTTAGCTGACAGTTCTTTTCAGAGGGGAAGAACATAGAACATCCAGCCAATGATGCTCATGAAAAGAAGTGCCAGGAAAACAACTCCAATTTGAACAGAAACATAAGAGCACAGCCAGGCAGGTACAGAAGAACTACATTTCAGAATGTGATTGTGGATTTTAGGTACTGAATAACCAACACATGTCATTTTGATACAAGTAATTTCAACATTTCTGGTCCAAGAAACAGGGTCTCTTTGATAACTCCAACTGAACTACCTCAAAACAGGTATTAAAATTTAGGTCACATATCAGAAAGCCGTGCCAGAATCAAACATGTTATGCTTTGGGGAGCTTCTCTTGTATTCAGGAGAAGAATCACACCATCAGTACTGTTAGCCATTAGAGGATAACTCTTTTAGAATGTAGACTTTTTGACATATTAAATCATTTCAATTATGCGGTAAACTCCTATACTACACCATGAAAATACCCTATTTAATTAATGTTACTTTGATACTAAGTTTTAAATTTCCTTTAAATTTAGAACAATATTACAGATCTTACAAGCGACACTTTGATGACATCATTACTACAGTATCACCAGAAATAAGTTTACTGACTTCTCTAGAGCCATCACAATACCCACAAAATGGTATCAGACTAACACTATGTCCAATTCATTCACCTCAAAGTGCAGATGACAAATATGAGGGACACTTCCAACCACAACACTTACTTTGCTGGTTTCTTTCATACAGGTAAAAGGAGGAGTCAGAACAATGTCACTGACAGTACTATTGCTGTGACATGAAGAGATGCTGGGAAAATTCAGTGACATAATGTTTATGCTAATACAAGGATAAAGATGCAACGATTATGGTAATGTAGATCTAAACTGTACTTTATTAGATAAATGTACAAGCAACAAATATGTAAACATGTAAAACATCTTGACAGAAAGATCATTTCTCTACTGTAGCCTAAACTGGATAGGGTCACAAATTAAATCAACAGAACCAAGACTACATAGTTCATTTCTTTCATAAGCACAGAGCATTAAAAACATGCTGATATTTTCAAATGGATGAAAGATATTCTAATAAAAAATTGGGGAGGGAATTGTTAAGAAATTGGTAGTATGAAAATACACATTCATTCTGGGCTTACCTGAATTCTCTACAGAGGAGAGGATATATAAGGCGTTTATATGCATCCTCTACCGAATTCCGTAGTATCCTCATTAATTCTGGTTTTAAAAATTGTTTTGGTCTCCATCTGCAAAAGAGTAGAAAAAGAAAAATTGAAAAGTATTTTAAAGAACATATGCAAAAAACTCAGATAAAAAGGGAATTTTCAGACAGACTTCTACATTGAGTGTAATGTCCTATAAACTGCAGAATTACTACAATAATTAGGCAATGAAATCATAGCTTCAAATATGAATGGCATGAGAAGTTGCTCATGGTTCTACTATCAAAGGACAAAGCCTATCTTTTCTCTTTTTTTGTTGGGTATTAGAATGCAATCATATTTTATGTTTTAAAGAAAATATAAAAAAAAATACTACTCTTCACTTTAAGAAGTCAAAGCTTACCACAACTGAATGAAGAACTTGGTTCCATATTACCATTAGGGTTGCATTATTTGCTATTCCTCGATACATAAAAAAATGACTAAACATCCTCTGTGAGAGTCACTGCAGAGCTACTGCTGTAAGGCAACTGTGTCCAGACAGAAATTCAAGAGCTAAACTAATGTCAATTAATGAAACCCAATTCAAATTTCACTTGGAATGCTTTGAGTATCTCTGTTCAAACTCAAAATGAAATCTATCAATGTTGCAGCAGTTCTTATAAAAAAGAAAACAACAACAAAAACCAAACAATTTGCAAATGATATTTCTCTTTTACCTGTTGCTGATATATTTAAAGGGTGAATAATACTCTAGCAAAAGGGAAAATGAAATAAACAATACCAAACAAACACAAGACTATTTCCAACATTTTCTAAGCCAAACTCTTTGGAGCATTCCCTTTTCTAAGGAGACTGTGTACAGTGGTCATAGCCATAATGACAATTACTTCAAATTTTGTCCTAAAATACACCTCAGTTTCAAAGCTCCCCAGAACAGAAATCCCAAATATCTGTTCCATTGATCTTTTTGTTTTGGGCAACGTTACTATGAGGGGGTGGGTGGGGAAGTCCTTGAGCAAGCACAACTGACTTACTGAGATTGTCCACCCAATGAGAAGGGAGAAAGATTGAGGAGATGCAGCCAGATATATTATACTCAAACAGAAGTAAAGACTATGAACATTTTCTATTACAGTCCACCTGTTTATTTATTTTTAAAATATTGATAACATCCAGAGTCTTCTTCCATTTAGTGTGTTTTTTTACATGCCTGGGTCCCTAACTGCAAAATGAGATACATATGTATTTTTTAATACGTCTGGGTAAGTTTTGTAAGTTTTTTGTTTGGTTGGTTGTTTTTTTTTTTTTTAAATGCAACATGAGAGAATTATGGCAATTTGATAATGTGTCCAGGTACAGGCCCAGGCAAAAAGAGGACTGAATTTTACTTTTGACTTTGTTTACTTGCACTCACTCAGAAATACTGAGAATCCTAAATTGCTCCTACCTAGACAGCTTTTCCGTTGTTTAAGGGGATCTACAATTTCCTGAAACAGCTTTTTTAAGTGTCTGCACATATAATAGTTGAGAAATGTGTGATCGAGTCAACACCGCATTAACACAGACAGACATGGGAGCAGAATTAAGCTTACCATTTAGTTTTACAACATCCAGAGTTGCAAGTGCTTAGCCACATGACCTCATCACTTTGCTAACAGTTTTTGCAAATAGTTCTATTATACTTATTTGTAACTAGATACTCTTTCCATGCCTATATAAAACTGGCAAAGGCTTTAAACCCTCTTATTGCTATCCAATTCTATAAAAATGAAGTTTTTACAGGTGGCAAGTATGACTACACTCCCCCAGAAAGTATCCTCAGCACAAATAAGAATGAATATGGAAACCTGGCAGCTCTTTCCCCCTCTCTTCCATCCATTGAAGCTAGTTAGCAAGCCTTTTCTCTGTAAATAGGTTATCACAGCAGATACTTTTATTACCTGCTTATATATAAGTAAAAATTATTTAGGCAACATTCTATTAGAAATTGCTACAAATGCAAAAATATCCAAACAGTAAGTTCAATGATAGCAAATACTGCATTTTAATCATTCCAATACTTCATGAGGAAAGAGAAAAATCCACTTTGCTGCAAAAAACAAAGCAAAAGCATGTGTGTATATTTTTAAAGACCATCGCAGCCTAGTTAAGCTTCCCTCTAAGAACAGATTTTTCTTGATTATTTAATCAAGAGCTGACTTTTGAAGCCCTTTAAATGAAGCCCTATTTAGAAAAGCTCCACATAAATAATATCATCTTACTCTGCTCATCGGCTCTCTACATGCGTGTGCTCACAACAGGGACCACCATAAGCATAAATGGCTTAGACTACTGATACACCTCACAGGGTGAAACTATACATCAACAGAATTAACATAGCCCACATTAAGAACCACTTGTATTAATTAATGACTGTTCCAGGAAGAGCACACTTAAGCTTTTAGACCTGAAGCACAAAAAGCAGAACTTTGTTTTCCTCCAAAACATTATATGAAACTTGTACCAAGATGGTAACCACAGACAAAGCATGCCTTTAAGGCCCGTACCATGGACTTTGCACAGGACCTGAGAATTTTGTCTGGAAACTGAAAAAAGATTGTCAAACACTGAACTTCATTTTCAAGGCTGCAATTCCACTTTGGAACAAAATCTCGCCCCTTACCAAGGAACAACTCCATGTTGTCTTTACACTCTAAGCTAGCTAAGCAGCCCCTCTCTGGCTGTTTCTCACTGATCCTTTTTCTGTGTCCCACTTCACAACTAAGTCTTTGGGACCAGTGCAGTTCTAGTGTTAATGGAGCTAGTTCGCTGTCAAACCACAGACATGTCATCTTTTGGGGAAAAATACAATCCATGGGGCCAGACATAAGGATTTTCCTGAGTTTTCAGCACAAATCTAAATTCCAAGGAAATATAGATGCTTCTACATGCTAATAAATATTCTGAACTTGCAAAGAAAATACAGTCATCTTAGAGAGCATCTACATGGAGCTCAATGCAATAATGAACAACTCCAGTCTTCCAAACCCACTTTCCACCGCAGGGGCATTTAATGCCAAAAAATTTACCTCAGAAGAACACATAAAGGTCAGCATATTTGCTACGAATTCAATAGGCAGTAGGTGATACTGTTTTGTGGCTAGAATACTGGCCAAACTCTGTAGCAAGGTGGCATGCCTCATTCTGCAACTGATTTTGTGTGTGACCTTCAGTAAATCAGTTAATACCTCTGCAAAGTTTTGAAATCCTTGCCTCAAACCAAAGTTCTTAACCTTCTGCTCTCACCAGTAAATCAATGCAATGAAAATAATGCAACTGCCACCCTTGGACAGTCATTTCCAAGCTTGCAGGGCAGAACACACAATTACTATTTGTCAATTTGATAACACAGTTGTCAATCTAATGAGGAAGATCAGAATCTGTCCTAGATGTTAATGCACCAAGATCTACTAAAATCATTCCTTCTGAAGTTCTCTGACGGTGGAGAAGTTGTCCTTAAATAGTAAAAAGCCATAAGCATATATAGCCTCATGAATGCCAAGTATTAATAAGTAGTTCCGTTTCCCAGGTCAATATTCTTTTTATCTCAGGATGACTCACAAAAGTGTAATCAACCAAAAATATCTCAATTTACATCCCACTTTCATTTGTGTAGCAGTGACAAGCTGTTCCATTATCTGTGGCTCACAGTGCTTCCAAATTCTGTCATAGATGCAGTAAAAGCAAGACTGACAGATATGTTCTGCCTTAAGAATATACATCTTGCGGGGAGGACAGAAATTCCATTACAGGTATTAAAACTAGAATGAAGCTTAGGTGTGTTTATGAATCCTGATACTTTCCTGAAAAAAAAAAAAGTTACTTATTATTAGTCCTAGATCATATTATGTTATCTGGCCAAACAATATCTTAACTCTTCCAGAGGCTTCCGTGTTGGAAATAGAACTATTAAATTTCTACAGTGAAAAGGAACATTTTTACCACATCCCTTTCTTGGACTTGGTGTGGAAGGAAAATACTTGCTAAAGCAGTATCACAGTATACAATTTTATACATTAAAAAAAAAAAAATGCATCTTTTCCTATCTTTTTTCCTGTTTTTGGTTATTCAATTTTAGAATGCAAAGGTAGGAGTTTCTAAGACATCCTCAGAACAATGCCCAATATCTCAAACTATTGAGAAAGAGAAACCCATCTTTTATACATGCAAGGAAGATGCACAGTTTGGATCACAATATTCTCTAACAGAGGACATCAAGGTGCAGTTTCCAGGAAAAAGACTGACAGAGATATTGCACAAAACAGAATATATTTAACCTAAACTTTTGCATAATTTTGAGGGTTTTTTGCAACACTAAACATCTCACTATAGGCTTAAAAAAAGCAACTTGTAAGAGCAGATCAGTAAGAAATAAAAGAATCACCCAAAATTTTTACGAATTCAATTGCTTGAAGAATGGTGCCAGAACTCCCCAAATACAGCCAAAGGCATGAACTTTTCAGCATAACGCTACAGCAGTTGGAAATACAGAATAAGAATTATCCACTTGCTAATTTCATCTAATCTAATAAGTATTCATTTAAATTGTTCTCTTAATGTAACAAGACATGTGAGGTACATTTCAGTATGCAGCTGTCTATAGAAAAAAAAGATTTCTGTAAGAATACGTATCCATGCAGACCTTTCATTGACACACCACCAACAGAATTCATTCTTCACCCCGTCAGGAATGTTGACCTTCACTGTCAGGATCTTCAGATTTTCCCCTCGGTTAATGGCCAGAATCTGAGTGCAAACATAAATGGCAGAGACAGATGACACACAAAATATCCAAAAGATAAACTTATCAACATTTGTGTACGCGCTTGCTTGACATTCTGTAGCAAATCATGATGGTGGTACAGTAAATCAGTTCACAAAGTACTAGCATGTACAGATAACATCCACAATTTAAACACAGATTAAATCATGCTGTTGCATAACAAATCATACATTTTTCCTGGAGTCTGCAATCCAGTTTATCTTAAACACACTTATAATACAAGTCAGCTTGAATTTAGTTGGTGGAATAATCTTGTTTAATAACCCAAATTAAAACTCAAGAAATAAATTGGAAAGTGATTGCAATCAGAACCAGAGATCAGAAAGGGAAAAAGTTAGTCCTAAGCTTCAGGCTTCGTTTTGCTTCCCAAAATCAATCCAAATTTAAAATTAATTATGAATCAGAACTTGTGACACAAAGGTAATCAGCCTAATTTGAAAGAGGATGAATTTTTGAGTTATTCACACCTATTTGTAAATAGCTAAAAATATTGTAGATACACTCTTTATATTAATATTAACGCTCCAGCCTTAAAACGTATGCACATATTTCTGGCAGAGTCTTGTGTACACACCTGGATATTCATGATCTAAAGTTAAATCTGGTTGCACACACGCTATCTGCACACAGAGTTCTATTTTAAATGGACATCTGTGGCTCTACATTTAAAACCAGGATCACAATACGAGTGGTGGATCCTGGAGGATACTGGTGGGTATCTACTAGTCTAACCTCTCTATGAAGATGATGAGTGTTCACCTGAAGCAATCTTTATAGTATTTATTAAAAAAACCCACTGGTCAAGAGATTTTAGAAATAGAACAACAATTAGAAGCAGCTACAAATAAAAAATACACATTTTTAGATTTCATTTTCCCTTCCAAAATACTTCAAAGTGCAAAAAAAAAAAAAATCTGCTAGAAGTTGACATTCCTGTATGACTACACATGTTGCTGTATGTAGCAGGCCCTGAGCACTGTCACAACAGAGCATTCTGTGTCAATCACGAACTTTAATTCAATCACTAGCTAACTCAGACATGTCACATATGTTAAATACAATGGTTTAAAATGACTCCAGGACATAGTACCAATTTATATTCCTCAGCCTTACTGCTCCTCTGACATACCAGGCCTGACATATCATTGAACAACAAAGCTAATAATAAAGATTGCATGTGAAATATTATAGCATCTGGTACCTTGACTGCCAAAGCAAATGTTTTCATGTAGAAATTAGAAAGACACATTTTAACAAATCAAATGCTTTCATGTTTATTCTGATTTTATTTAAAAAAAAAAAAAGAGAGAGAAAGTTAAATGTCAAGCTAAAATGAAATCAAAATGATGCTCACGACAGAGAATGCATCTGATAGAATTATAATGTCATCATTCAGCACGCTGTTAGCGGGGTCAATATTTGCATCACATTTTGTTTCCTGGCACTCTGCCTGCAGAATGTGTCAGTCACCTGAACTTAAACCAGCTGTATTGCAGTCACTATTATTTTTTACATTTTTATTCTTAAACAATCTGCCTATCCTGTTCTAAGTGACATGTTCAGAGAAGAATTATCATCCAGGAAATACTCAATTAATAATTAGTAATTACTGAATTTTTCCCCCTAAGATAATAAAGGTGGGTTTGTTTTGTTTTTTAAGTAACATGTTCAAATACAGCTATTCTAGACACAAAGTAAACTTTCAGTTCTGGAGAAGGACTGTTTTTATGCAAGACTGGAACAGAACCAGGGAAAGGGTTAATGAAAACAACATACATTTTTAAGAGAAAGCAAGAACAATAATTTAATCTAGTCACAAGATTTATCAAACCTTATTCTGTTTATCAGAAAAATGTAACATCCTTCACATTGCACAGCTCTCCTCTATGTTCCAGATTTACTTAGACTCACTGAATAAGTTTTGTGTATTTTGCCAAGGACTTTACTTTCCAACTCCTTTTTAAGTATGAGATTGAAAATAGAGCACTTGCCTCAAACATTACACTTTATTCATGAATTCTTTTCCTCCCACCAATTCAGTCATCTCCAAATAGAGGAAAGCAATCCCAAGGCGTACACAAACACTGAACTGTTTACAATGAGTCAAAAATTCAAACAAACTCTTGAAAGATTTTTTTCCGTAGTTATGACAGTGTTGGTATAGCTACCCAACTACATCCAGAGAGTCCAGTCAGGTTCTCCTTGCTGCCAAAGGAAGGAACTGTGGCTGAACCTCCCAACAGCAAAATGTTCCAGCTGGAAACACCCACAGGTATCCCATCATGTCAAAATCTGGAGTCAGGTTTTTTAAACAATTAAGTTTTTTTCTCATTTCAGGTTCAGTATTTTAACTTTTTCAGTCAAACAACCTGACTCCACGCCAGTCCTGATTATTCCGTGGCATGTCTCAACACACAAAATGACAATGGCACGGAAAGTAACCCAGAACTACAGCATGTGCAATGACAGCTGCAGAACCGCAGAACCAAGCTGCAGCTTACTGCACACCAGTTTACCTCATTGTAATACATGCTGCAAGGCACACTCATGGCTACAAATGCTTTGGTCATAAAGACACAGCTTATTCTCTTATAGGTAACATGCTAGTCTACTGCCCATCCCCTTTACTTACATGTAAGCTAGAGCAGAGTTAGGGTTGTATACAGACCTTTAAAATTACTAGCAGTTCCATACTCAGGCGATGACCAGTTTCAGTGCCGTATTTTATGGAATCCTTTATTTGCAACTCTGCAAAGAGGTGATTTAAAGCTTACTTCTACTTTTGCCTCTAGCTAAACACATTGAGAACACTTGCCTGTGCGCAGTCATGAAAGGAGTAGAGAAGGTCTTCAAAACAGTGAGTTTTGCAAGTGTTCTTCACACACAGCTATTTAACCTGCAGTCCTGGGGAATTAGTAAATTTTATAAATCCCTCTGAGTTTCAGGCTTCCCTATATCTTTTTTATGTATAAGCTTCTTTTAAAAATCCTGAACCAAACCAGAGAGTTTCTTCACTTGAAGACATCTACACCTCTCCCAAAGCACATTCAAGAACACATTTTTAACCAGCTTTTTGAATGCAGAAAAGAAGTATTTCTTCAAAGTCTTAGGTGAAGGAGAAACTAAAGACTTTTAGGTATTAAAAGGGATGGTTATAACCCAAGAAAATAAAAGAAAAAAAATGGTAATTTGCATCAGCAGGGTAGTAAGGTCAGGTAATAAAGAAATTGAAGGTTATGAGAAAGACTTCTGAAAATACAATACTAGGGTTTAAGCTTAAGGAAGAAATGGCAGATAAAGAAAACCCTTTTTCTTTCCATATTTCATCATCAAAAGACAAAAGGGAGACAAAGAAAGGAACTGGAAAACTAACAAAGAACCAAAAAAGAACAGAAATGAGAAGTTACAGTATTTTTACAAAACAGGGAATTCTGCAAACCGCACATGTCGGAGATGATCATAAAACGCATTTTTTCCTCGACTAGTACAAGAGAGCCCTGACATACCTTGGGCCCTGAAACCTCAGTGAAGCACAAACAACTCAGACTTTTAAGATTCATAATAGAGAAATATTCAAAGTGTTAGAATAGTCAACAGCAGTAATATACAGATGAAAGACAACACATAAGGCGCAAAACCAGCCCGTGACTACAGGACTACCAGCTGCAAGAACAGTGGTTATTACTTCACTGGACAGCCAGAATGGGAGAAGAAAGAGGCATTAAGGTTAGTGACAGACACAAGGAGAAATAAACCAAAACAGATCRAGTTAATCTTAGTGTCAACCAGACAAACTAAGGATATCCTGGATAAAAAACAGCGCAGCCACATGGTCAGAGTGCTGACCAGGTTCGGGAAATCTGGTTTCTAGCCCCGGCTCTACCTAAGCAACAGTTTTCCTTATGTAAAACAGAAAAAAAAGGATGCCTCAGACAAGAAGTAAATCATACCATCATCCCAGGAAACACTTGTACACCCAATACACGTTGCATATCTCAGTATTCACCACTCTCAAGGCAGGAAAAACTAAACAGTCTTTGACAGCCAAAATATTCATTCAACAGTACGACACCCAAACAAAAAACCCATACAGCACAACACTTAATCTCCTGATGAATCTACAAATCTTTGTGATATGTCACCACAGTAGTCTTAGCTTGCTCTATTGACTTTTCCAGACTCTCTAGAAGCAAGTTTTCACCAAATAATTACTGATACAAATACAGTAAATGTTCATACTTATTACAAAGAGAACAACTACAGGTACCTCTTCAAACATCTACAGAAGGCCTGTCTATTAAAACTACTTGTAGTAATTTAGTCTTTCACCTAACACCATCCATATTGGGGTGGAGAGTTTAAAATTAGCCCATACATGTTGTGAAATCTTTTTTGTAAGACATGCAAGCAAATCCTTTATCAATTCAAAACATCATACTTTTAAAATAGCAATCAGAGAGAAAATGAGAGCATATCATAGATATAAAAGGAAAAGCATTCTGCTGTAGAATAAGGCAGCCTTCTAAAGAAAAAGGACATTTCTGGTTGGAAGCAGCTAAGAGGGTCTTTTTTGTGTGTTGGTTTGGTTTGGTTTTTGGTGTTGGTTTTTTGTTTTGGTTTGGGTTTTGTTTTGTTGAAAGCTAGGTAATTGTGACCAAAACAAGAGACAATTCACTTGGTGATTAGTAATGAGTCAGGGCAAAGGTCTGGACAGTTGCATTGAGTGCATCACACTTCAGCCTTTGAACTTCAGTAACAGGGGCAGCCTAGCTATCAGGTCATCAGCTTCTCATCAGCTAATAAGTTTGCTTTGTCCCTCGTTTCTTTTTCTAGTCATGTAAGTCTAGGCTTGGGGTTTAGGATAACCAAAGATGCTTCACAGAAGGGAATACTGATGACTGGCAAAACAAACCCGTTTTTGGGGTAGTGCATGGGATGTTCCCCTGAGGCTTTCTATTTTGATTGTTCAACTTTTACATGAAGATGCTGCTGACAAGAACTGCTTTTGTAGGTCACTTTCAATTTCAATTTTCTGGATCCTTCCCTGATACTTCTCACCAGTTTCACCTCACAGATTTAGCGTCAAATGGCTCAGAGCACACTGACTCAGTGCTGCAGCAAACACCCAAAAGAACCAAAGAATAAGTTTATCCAAGTTTGCTTCAAATACTTACACTCCAACCAAGCAGCTGCTTCTACTACGCAATGCCCCAGTCTCACCCCTACRGACCATAAATTATCGTCTAGCCTTTATCCCCCTCCTGATAACACTTGCTATGCACTTGTCACTGGGCGAAGGGAGGGAGGGCATAACACACACTGAAAATAAATCATGCCAGTATTGAAATCTGTGATTATAAATATTTGTTTAATGAGAATTAATTAGACAATGGACATACTGAATAAGCAGTCCTCTGGTCAGTTTCTTAAGACAGAGATTAACAGCTTAGTCCTGCATTTCAAGAATTTGAAAGTCTCTATTACCTTTGATAACTGAAAAGCAAAATCAAGTATCTTTAGAATCAGTTTTAAGCAACAAAATTAAAAAGCAAAGCCACATTTGTTATAGTTAAAATTCTAAGAAAAAAATACAAATTTGTAGGTGTACCTGATGATGCTGAATGTTCTTTATATTACAAGAAAACTCATGGTACAGTTGGAATTTATCGATATCTTTTTCATTTCCACTTTTGGACGACACTTTTGCCAAGGCTGATTGGATACAAATGTACCTTTGCTGACATCTGAATAAAAGAAACCAAAGTTAATACGGTATTTTAGCATGAAGCTTGTAACAAGTCATTAGCGCTTGTATTAAAAATTAATTTTGGAGTCTGCCCAATTACAAGTTATGTTATATCCAATTACCTGCAGAAACTGTATTACATATCTTAATGCCGAGACTGACATAACACATACTGACTGGAACATACCAAGAGAAGAAATTCAAGCAGACCTCAGAAAAAGCTGAACACAGCCGTTCTCCTGAAGGGAATGGATACTCAAAAGCCACCATCTGCACTTCAGTTTGGTCAGTTATTGGTTCAACTTCACACAAAAAATTTTGGGAAGTTGCAAAAAAATTATAGCAGTTATCTATTTAATAGAAATGCAACATGTCTCTTGAATATACGCAGTGTCAGAATTAATTTCTTGCTTTGAGCACTTAACACCCATAAAACTTTTCATTATTTTTAGGAGTAACAGGGATCCCAAACAGATAGTTTCCTGAACGCTTCTCATGATTATTATACATACAACACACTTTAGATCAACACGATATATCTGTAGAGCACTGTGTATCCATTTAAGGAGCTTCTAGTGGTCAAAAGAATGAAAGTGATAGTCTGGTAATGACAGCACATCCTTTACAAAACCACCCCGTCATTGAAATTATCCCATTGCTGTGCTCTAGCCTTGTAATGAAGTTGGCCATTACTCACGATAAACAGCAAACAAGAGTCAACTAAACAGAACTGAGCAGATTCAAACCAACACTGCATGTTCCTAAGAAGGCATCTGTTCTTTGATAACCCTGTTCTGTCCCAGATGGTACACAGCAGAGGAAAAAATAATAACAAGCAACTATTACTCTCTCACATCAACTCCCCGGACACGACAAATAACCTTGAATTCATTATGTAATGTAAGAAAACTTAAAGTCAGCTAACACAGTCAAAGGATCAGTAACTCCTGCCTTAAAAACAGTCACATTCGCTTGCCTGATTGTCTTCCAATGCCAAAATCAACCATCACTGCAGGCTAATTACACTGACTAGTGTCAAGTAGTATATATTGGAGCAATAATAAATAAGTAGTAAATAGTAAATATTGGAGCAGATACACCTCTGGAAAGTCATAGCTTGAAGGAAGTGCAAGGAGAGAAAACTTTCCTTTACAGATCACTAACTGCAACGGAGATACGCTCTATATGGAACAGTCTTTGGGAGTCACAGTGTCATGCCATGCTCCAAGGAGATTTCTCCTCCACTGATAGCCAGACAGGCAGAAAGGCTAAAGAACATCTCCAGCACAAATGAAGGAATGGACCTAATGCAATCTCACAGTAACGCTGTTTTCACATCATTAAAAAAATGAATTACATATCTGCACACTAGGAGACTGAATCTTGGCATGTAACCAGGAAAATATAGAAAATTTAAAAAAAAAAAAAAAATATCAAACTTACAATTTCCTGATAAAATCCAGTGTATCTTTATCTTTAGCGAAGATGTCAGCTAAAATATGCTGTATTCCAGCCTCTACTTCCTGGATAGTTGAAAGTCCTTAGAAGAAAAAACAGTTAATAATTATAAAAAAAAAACTAATACAAAAAATTACTTTACACAACTGCACAAGCACTAATAAAATATATACAAGCTGAAAGAAAATTGATGCAAGATATCCGACTGATTTGCAGAGGTTTCAATGAAGAATCCTAGTTCATTAGAATTTTTTTAACTAAGCTTCCTTTCCAAAACATCTGAAACAATTTTTAACGAGCCTGAAGTGACCAATGCAGTATCATAAATCAAAATGACATTAAAATGAGAGAAAAATAATAATTTTGTGACTTTGATGCTAACAGATCTTGACATTTATGATGCAAATTAATTATTTACAACACTAAAATTGGATATTCAAGTATAATTTTTGCAGTTGTAATAAAATGAGTAATTGCAGCACAGGTTTACACATTTTGCTACTGATATAGAAACTGCCTAAAATCTTTGCAGGCAATCCTGTCCCTTCTCTGTGTAATAGTTTTATATTTCCACTGGTTTGTAGCAGGAGTTTGCACAGTGACACTTCTGAGGTCAGGGTACCCTCATCCCCTCCCACAAAACACTGTTCAAACAGTGAAGTTATAAAATGTCTCCGTAGACAAGTATTCTAGAGAGCTGATAACAGATTCATTCAGCTTTCCAACAGACAGAACCATCCCTCACTTCAAAAGACCAGAAGAGATGGCACAGCATTCTCCTTAGCACTGCAGCTGAATTGGACCAGAACCAGAAAGTAATGAAATAAAACTGACATCTTGTATTTTAAATCAATATATCTAACACTGCTTCTAGCAACAGTCAGTAACAAAGGCTTCAGAGCAAAAAGCAAGAATCCTAGAGCTGGCGGATGCAGGATTAACTGTCTCCTTCAATATACATTATTTTTCACTCTGCTGTCTGATGGACTACCGATATCTTGAAAGAGCTTTATTAATGCCATTTTTAAAAAAATGCATAGCTCTAATAACTAACATTTTTATTGACTCCAGAACCCTGCTTCTGATTGGGCTATAGAGTTACACACTATAAAAAATTAATCTTGCCCTTTTTTTAAAAAAGGGAAGGTAAACTTACCTGCCAGAAAGAAAAATAGAAGTGTGAGAATAAGAATGTGTTATTAAATGCCTGAACTGATCGGAAGTTGTGGAATTTGGCTCTTTATGAGTTAGTGTTCCGTATGGTGAAAGTAATGTAACATCAGAATACAAAGCTAAGGGAATTATAAAACATGCATCATATTGAATATTTATTATAATGAGACACTCAAGTACCAGAAGTGTACATGGCGACATTATTTTAATTCTAACACAGAATTTGAATGAGATAGAACAGACCAAAACCAATCAGGATTAAAGAAACAATCAAAAAGTTCCCATTCAACAAGCATCATTCACATTGGCATTAACTGTGTCCATTGTAAAAACAGCACATGCTTGTTTAATTAGAGAAATATTGGACCATGCATACAACAAAAAGGAAGAACAAAGTTTTCTGGTGAGCCTACTTCCATAACTTTCAAATATCTGGCTTTGAAACATGAACTGCTGTTTTTATTTCAGTTTATTTTCAGTATAAGGTTAAAAACACTGAGAATTTAAAATAACTGAATATTAAGATTTGATCAAAACTTTTCTGCACAGCAAATGGCTCATCCCTTTAACAGAAATTCACTCTGATCTCAAACTATATATAGGTTGTCAACCTGGCTCCCAAGTTGATAAAAGTGACCCAGTTCATATATGTATGTAGTTTCTGATACGCCTTTCAAATGGTAACCATTATATAAAACGTAAGCCACATTATTTTTAGCACAAAATTGGAAATAGGTGTACCGATTCCAAAAATTGAAGTGTTTATGTTGCAACAAATAGCACTCCCTTCTGAATGCAGCCTAAATAATTTATTTGAACTTTCACTGTGAAGGTTTTCATTTGGCTCTTTAGACCCTGCCAGAATAGTCAGATACATGGTTGCAACATACTGCCACAWGAAATAACGACGTATACTAAAATGCAGTAATTAAAAAAATCAGAATATCTGGTAACTGATTTTCAATGCAAAGTTAGGATCATTTTATAACCAATATTTAAATAAAAGAAAAGAAAACAGAAGTGGGAAGGGTAGGAGTCAGCCTCACCAGTAGGTTCAGCACTTTTACACTAAAATTCAAAAAATAAATGTTGGGCAGGGAAGAAGAAAAGCACTTCCCTATTTTAACACCATACAGAAGGTTGCAGCAATCTTCATATTTTATTGTCAGAGATTGCCCCCTACAGATTCACCCATAACTGCATTCACAAAGAAACACAATTCTGCAGTCTATGTGTGACAATCATATCGTTAAAGTTTCTACTCAAATTTTAGAGATTACATCTTCTCCAACGCCTACTGTCATTCAATAGCAAAAACTCTCTCCCACCCACTCTCAGTCGCCAAGGCCAGTTTTTATTAAGATATGCTTTGATGGGTGACATTTACTTCAGTAAAAAGTATGAGCATAAGCCCCTTACACAATCAGCGTTGAATCTTCAGTAAACAATTCAAGTAAGAGTAGAACCATGGAGAGGTGTCAGGTGTGCGGTGCAGTTCCCTCTCTCTTACCAGTAAATACAAATGTCAACTATACTCTAACATCTCCAGACTTCTGTCTCCTGGTATACCAGAATTACTACTTTTTACAGCACAAAAAGACAGGACAGGTTTGGGAGCCATGGCATTAAATTTTAAATCTACCACATGTTGCTAAAAGAACTGTGTAATTCAAAATAGTTGCATAATGCAACATCAGAACAATTAAAATAATTTCCCTTTTAAAACATTTTCAGGCATTTAAGACATTACTGCTCATAGAAGCAGAGCGCTTACCTTTGGTATTAGGTCTAATGTAAGAAAAGAGATTGAGTTCCATAGGATTCTGCAGAAGCGAGAGCGCAGCAGGTTCTAATCCCAGCTGCTTGGCCCTCTGGGCTTTGGTGCCTTTACTTCCAGTTTTATAAGGTGCAGACTTTAAAACAAACAAAAAATACAGATCTTAAAAGGCAAGGAAATATTTCAGTCATGCTATGTACTTTGCATTATGCACTATTTAGTTACGCAAGATTACATTTAAACTAAGGATGATCTGAAAAAGACTAGTATACTGACCACATGGTCTAATTCTTCCAAAGTTCTGCAATTTAATAATGCTGTTAAAAGGCATCCGGATAATTTCCCTTCTTTCTTCAACTTCTGTATCATTGTATGTGTCTTCTTCGCAACAGTACTAAAATGCAAGAGATTGATACTAACAGTCACATTTCATGGTGGATTAAAAAGGCTCTTGATTGTGACCTTGTTTATTATGCTGCTGAAGCTCTCTCAAACCCCTGAAGATTGTATCTCATGCTAATCCTCAACAAAACAAGTATGACAATCCAAAAGAGTTTCTAACTATTACTCTCTCTCTCCAATTAGTTCGAAACTATATCAGAATATCTTGCGGTAGCTTTAAGAAAAATCATCAAACAATACTGATAGTCATTACTGCTATATACATTTTTGCAAGATTACTGGCCTGGAAGCCAAATAAAAAGGCCCTAACTTAAATCCATGTTGATGAGCACTTACAGTTGTAATTCACATCAAGATAGTTCTGCAGCATCAAGTACAGGGTACCAGATTTTAAACTCTTAGACATTCAGTAAGATACCTGTGAGCAACCACAGGCAGCAAAGGTATTTTGTAATGATTTAAATTACTTGTTCAGACAAGAACTATCTCAGGCCACCTTCCCTCTTTGGAAAGAATCTCCTGCTAGGGGTTAGCCAAGGAGTACAAGGGGGAAGACAACATGTTGACAGAACAGCTGGCAAGTCTGTTGCCTTGCCATCTCAAGAACATACAGCCACCCAAAATCAAGGAGCAGTGAGAGCAGTCTCATCCCGCCCTGCAGCGGGCTTTGCTGATCATTTCTTTGCTGCAATGGTCCAYGATTGTTTAGCCTGCCCTCCTGATGCACTGCAACCTCAAGAAGTGCTCTTCACTAGAGGCTTCGCTGTTCCAAGTGGGGAGCCAAGGGATTCTTAGTGATCCTTTTTCTAAGGGCGCAGCTTACATCTAATTGGGCTAGGTATCTCCAGGACCTGTAAGCCACTAAAACTGCAGAAAGATTAAGATCTTAATTTTTCTTTGGCAATTAATAATGCTAGATTTCTCGTTACTYAGAGTAAAAAACAGACAGGCATCAAGCATAATTACCTCAGTTTTAAATTTTCTTCTTTAGGAGTTCCTTTATAATTGCCGTGTGTACAAAATGCCAAAACAGGGACACAGAAGCAGCAGCTGGTTGTTACGTACCTCCCCCCCAGATACCTCCCTGTATTAACTTACTTACCGTAGCTCTTCCAATGTTTGCTGCACTTCTCGCAAGGCATCGGCCTCCAGATTATTGATGAGTTCTTTTCGATACCGAGCAATAAAAGGAATTGTGTTTTCTTCTTGAAAGAGGCGAATTAAATTTGCACATACCCACGGTTCAACATTTGTTATTTCTGACAAGGCCTGTCACAAGCAAAAAAAACAACCAAACAAAAAAAACAAAAACAAACAAACATTTAAGAAAGGTGATAGATTGCTTTAAACAGCCTCTCACTCAAAGTTCAAAAGCACCCCCAGAATATTATGCTGGCTAGCAGGGACTACTGTCCTCCCTAAGACAGGATGCCAGGCTTCCCATGCATCCAGCCACCACACCCAGTACTTCAGGAAGACATGCAGCAACCAATGTTTCCAGAAACTTGTAACTACAGAAAAAAAAATGCAGGAAGGAGTGCCTCTTGGGAACAGAAAAACCCCAAACAATTAAAACAAACAAACAACAAGAACAGAAGGACAACAAACCACACATGGCAACTCAGGAAACTTGGAACTTCTTTCTTTTTAAACCAACACTGACATACCTCATGGTTAAACAAAACAAATGAACAAAACCCACAAACCCAAAGCTGATCCAAATCCCACTCCACCAATAATTGGAAACTAGCATGATATTACTAAAGGTTTCAAGATGAACCAAGCCTCACAAAGTTAAACATGATTTTGTACAAACTGGGCTTTCTAAAGATAAAGTTACAGCATATCAATATGGAATCTAGGACAAACTATGTTAAGTACCTTAGCTTAGTAACATTTTAACTATCACAGTTTGTTTGTACTTCGCTACAGTTATTCCCATAGACAGCTGATTTTAAAGCCTTTCCAAACTTTTGTTCTAAAGCCTAAAAATCAACTCCTGCACAATCATATTCACTGCTTTTAGAGCAGCAATACATAAAGATCAAATTTTCCATCTGCATTTCCAGGAATATTTTAAAAGACTCAAGAACAACATTTTACACCTTTCTTAAGTAGGCAATACTAAGGATGATAAATAGGATGTACCCAATCTACTCCCATTCTGTTCATATTAAAATCTTCCATAACCATACCCAGCCTCCCAGAACAGGAGCTATCCTAAAACTGTCTTCATCTGAACAGCTTCAAAGTTAACATCCTACAAAAACAAAGATGATATCTCCCTTGATGTCACTGTTGTTCCAAGAATGCAATCTCCTCCTTGATGGTACTGTAAATTGATATACACTCTCAAATGAGTCTCTCCAACGAAATGATCCACACTAAATCTTAAATTCTGAAACTATGTACACAGACATCCCAAATCTTTCAGCATCCCTTCCTGTAGGAGTTTCAGTTGACTATATCCACAAAAAACCCCATGTGCTGAGACAGAACTAGTGTGCAAACTGTTACAGGCTAGCTTTATACTAAGGACTACCTAAGTCACAGATATTTGAATAATGTTCAAGTTTGAACTTTTAACAGTTACCAACCAACATTTATATTTATACAGGTATTATGACAATTTAAGCAGAGGTTAAGTGACTACTTCACAGCACAATGACTCTCTGACACTCCAACTGATGCCAAAAGGACTCAAATTGTATGTTAGATTCTAAGTGCTAATTACGTAGGAAATGGTTTCATTGATACCTCAGAAAAGGAAAAGATCTCATACCCGTACAATATCCCAGTTCATTTCAAATTCTTCTTTTACTTTGTTGCCTCCTAGATTTTTTACTGGCTTTCCTTCAGGACATGTAGACGACTTAATCTTTTTAAAAGGTGGTTCATCAAATGCAAAATCCTCCTCAGATTTCTCATGTTTCACTTGATTTCCCACTACAGGAACGCTTGTTGAGGGTTTTTCATCACTCTCCAAACTCTTTATGTTCTTCCCTTGGAATGAATTTATTTCCATTTTTTTCGTCACTTCTGGCTTTTGATTTAACGTTTTTGGTTTAGTGCCTACATCTTGTTCCTCAGGTTTTAGAAGTTGCATTCTATTATCTTCTGCAGAAGCAATAGGCAAGGATACATCCTGCCAAAAAGGCATTGAAACCGTATTAAGCATTGACTATTACAAACTGGTTCAACATTTCAATTAAAACCGAGGAAGACTTGATAGCAGACATTATTTTCCCAAGTGATGTCTCTCTCTGGCAGGAAAATGCCAAGCCAGAAATCAAGTAACCTGAAACACACCTTGCGCGGAGGAAAAAATACAAACATACCCAGCAGAACTGTGATTTAAAAGATCAAATAAAATTATCCTGGAAAGACTTTAATTGGGCTCTCCTTCAGAAGACACTGATCTACAGTCCTTGCCTCCACTCATCTCAACAAAACAGGGAACAGCAGGGCAGGGAAGCACTCTTCTGATGAGGTGTTAGGTGCAGCATGGGGACTGGAACTGAGATTTGGTCTGCTAAGATATCGTTTAACCTTGGACAAGCCACACCTTCTTTCCTGAATTTCCCTAGAGATCTTCTTCAGCGTCCAAGACTGTATTTCTCAATATGCCACATATGTCAAAACATTCAGAAACATTAGTATAAACCAGAAGGACTGGCTTCTGTCATGACCTGACCTCTGATGTTAATCTTTGAAAGTAGTAAGTAACTTCTATCAGAAGTGCATCTTATATTCATCATCATAAAACCGCGATCCTTACTGGGTCGAACAGCCATGCAAGGAAACATAAGTACAGGCCTTCTTTTTGTTGTGGTAGCTGGTGAAAAGGTAGAAGACATCAAAGGTGCACCACAGAAACCAGAGATATTAGAGTGTTTAGTTTTCATTACAGAAAGAACAACAGAGGAATTTATTTATTTATTTTTGTTGCTGAAAGAGATCTCCAGGGAAAACCATGTCCCATTATCATTGGCCAAAATTTTAAAGGASGGCACTTAGATCTGGGACACTTAAATTCGTAAGAAAGCCACGTTTATCAAACATACTGAATATTCACAGTAACAGTGGAATCAGATGTGCTGATCAGACTCAGGCAACCAAGAGAACCAGAGCTGGAAAAATTCTGCTCATGTTACTTGCCAACCACAGTAATTAAATGTCTCTTGCTTTCAGATACTCACCATTTCCTCTTTTATTGCTACCTTCTTGACCTTTTTCCTGGCCACAGATGACCGTGGAGCAGCAACTTTTTTAGTTCTTGCCTCATTTTTCTTTGGCAACCGAGGTCTCCTGGTGATTTTGCTTTTTGGCTCCCACTCCTCCTCTTCCTCCTCTGATTCAGAGCTCCTGAAAAACAAACGAGTGAACAATATTGCTTATGAGAAGAATAAAAAAAAACCATCAGAAAGCCAGTCTGAGTGTTTTCTGACATGAAAGGAAACTAACAGGAAAAATGAACAGAAAGGTAGGCAGACTCAACAAATACAGGTCTTTCATGCTGTTGCAGAGCTAAAGGCTGGAACAATTTACCAAGCTTTCCTGAAGCTGGTCACCGGGATGTGTGCACACCTGATTCTGTTTGGACAACTGGCAATTCAGTTTCACCCCATCTTCACTGTGAGCATAAAGCAGCATAGGTAATTTGTAGTTTATGATTGAAGTTTTGTGCGTTAAAACTTTTTAATCAACCTCTCAGAAACTGAGTGTTGTTCTTACGCAATCACTCATGCTTAGCATAAACCTTTAATAAAAATCCTAAGGAAAAAAGTAACCTTACGAATTAAGAAATGAAGGTAGTTCATCATCTTCTGATGTAAGGGTTTTGGCTTCAGATTTCACCCTCCTTGGTAGAGATGACATCTGAAACAGAGGTGAGAAGAGAGAAATAGAACATTTGGTTGAAGTTGTATTCTCTTATTCAGCCCTTTAACTCACTGCCAAGTATGCCCTCATAATGTCTTCACCAATCACAAAAAGTTTCCTCTAGAGCAAGTTTGGATTTCTTAGTATCCAAGAATTTAGGCTACAGCAGCACACATTCAACAATCTTTTCAACTGAGCAAGCAGCCAAACCAGCACTATAGCCTCTCAAATTATTTTTCTCTTCAAATGGAGGTAATTATTTGGCTTACATGTAAAGCTATCCTAGCAAAAAGAGTACTGGTTCTCAGACATATTATTGGGTGTCACTTATATACTGTGCCAGTCTTTCCTCCACCAATCTAAGAAGCACAGAAAATAAAATTAAGATCTAGTAAAGTGAGCTTGCATATAGTTTTGATGTGAACAGGACTACACGAAGATTGTCCACTTTGATCCAGAATTTCACCTTTAAAGGCCATCCATTGCTCGTATGCATAATAAAAACAATGATTTTGAAAGAGCTGTTCATTAGCATACAGAAAGTGCATAAAACAATTACCAAAGGTAAAAAGGGAAAGCACAGACTTTCTCCTGACCTGAGATTCACACCTACAACAGCTGCATTTCAGTTAATCAGTTACAGAATTTTTGTAATGGTTGGGCCCATGAATTTCAATAATCATATTTGGCAGTTTTAGTTAGAGAATTTTAGGTACCCTCAAAATTTTACCTGCCAGAAAATTAAAATTAAAAAAAAAAAAAAAAAGAAAAAAACATAAAGCATCTCTATAACTATAAAATTCATAAACATATTTTACCTATATCTGCTACAATTTCATCATTCTTCACATTCTGTTCTCCAGCTCTCGTACCCAAAAATCTTTTTGCACCTTGACCTTTGATCTAGCCTTACCACTGCGATGCGAGCCTTAAAGTCCCATGTTTGCACATACAAACTGGATAAGCATTTTGCAAAGTGCCATTTAACTCAAGGGAGAAACGCTCTTTAATCCAACTCCGTTCTGGCCTCTGTTCAAGCACTAGAAGCATAACTATTGTTATAAATGGCTTTCAACAAGTTTGCCTTATAAAGCAGTACCAGCATTTAAGTGACCATTTTCAGCACCGCAGCGCAAGGAGGACTATTGAGGCCCACATCAAATAGCACTAGCTATTAGCCTGCTTGCAAAATGCCTTCTTAGCAATCATCATGGTCAGTAGCAGGTCAGCATTTCTGTGCTGTTCCATTGACTGAAATCCCATTATGTGACTCGTTAGAATACACATCTACCACAGGAAAACAGAAATCTCCACGGAACACAAAAAATATTACTCATTTTATTAGTTTCCCAGGTGACTTTTCACTGTCAGTTCTGAGACACCTGCAACTTCACCCAGCCACTCTGCTTCTCCCTTTTCCTTTGTTCTTTATAGCTGAACAGTCACTATCATAGCCTTGAATTAATTATTTATTTATTCCCATTACCTCAGAGGCATGAAAATAATGTTTCCATTCTATATTGTACTTTAATCTGTGAATGGGAGAAACAAAGAACATTATTCATGTTTGCAAAACCAAGATTTCCAGAATTAGGTAACACCTGAGCCAGATGGATCCCTGAGCCATTTTTTGCAGGCACTGGGACACTTCTCACATGGTTAGGTCGCACAGTTCTCTCTGTTTTCAAACTAGGTGTTTAGCTTACAATATAATTATCAGTCATGCTTCTTCAGCTAATCCAGCTAGGTGGGTATTTTTTAGTATTCCAGGCAATTCTGGAAGCCAGTGATCAGTTTTTAAACGCTCTAACGAGCTTCTTCATAGTTACACATTTAATGATAGCAAGGAAGAAGGAAAAGGCCAACATGCATGTTCGCTCACCTGAGGTCAGCATTCCTGCTATGTAACACCACTCTCTAAACTTCCCTGCCAGTTTTGGACACTCAGCATATCACCACGGAAGTTTTGGGGCTTACCCAAAAGCCCAGGTAAAAGGAAAGCCTCATCCGGAAGGTCTTTTTTCCACTAATATTTCCCTCTCACCTCAAGTGGCCAAGGGCAGGGTCTCAAAATATCTCAATATTTGTATTGTTACATTAAGTAAGATTATGGCAGAGTAAAGCTTACTCTATAAAGTTAACTGTACTTCCTGCCATCCAACACTGGTGACTGACTTAACTCTTCGTATCAGCATAAGAATAGAAGATGAGCTCCTTGGTTTATGAAACCAGGCATTTTCCACATTCTTCACAAACAGATTAGTATTTGCTCCTACATCCTTAAGTCTGAGAATTACCATATAGCAAATATAAAAATGGCATAGGAAAGCATGAAATAGGATAGAAAGTCATATGTAATAAGGGTAAGTCTTTATGGACAGTTCAATGTTTTTCTTTTCTTTTGTTTTCTTGGATTTTCCACTTTAAAAAATAATTAGATCATCTTTTAAGTGTTTGTTGCAGTCCTTCAGAAAGCTGGAGAAGTATCAAAAATGTTTGATCCAGAAGATCAAAGAAGATAAGACCAGCACAGAATCTGTCCTCTGTCCCATTCATCAATATTGTGTCAGTTCTTACAAGCACGTAGTGAGCTGGGACTGGCCTCAGATACATAAACTCCAACTTTAATTGTATTATTAATCTACCAAATTTTCTTCAGAAGAGTGGTAACTTTGTTCCTAAAGGCTTTTGTACCTGCACTTAAAGTTAATTTGAACTAAGCTAAGATGTGAATTTACAGCACAAAACTTATTTCAGAATAACTCTCCATGAACAGACAAGCCATGGCCAGAAGCCAAAATAGAGTTCTACAGCTCAAAATAAAAGCCCAGTACCAAAGAGCATTTGTGAGATGAGTATCAAACATGGGGTATCACAAAGGAAAAAAAAGGTCACAATATTTCACTGTGAGGTGGGGCCAAGTCATAACCACCTCCCCTTCTATACGTATACATCAAACTAACTGTACTTCGTATTTGTAGAAGAAGAATCTTGCTGTTGCTACATATATTCTTTTTGTTTACAAAGAATCATTYTTTTATTCGAATCCTCAAAAGTACTTCTGATTTGATTCCAAATTGCCAGACAGCTGTCTGCTAAATTTTCCTCCTGAGCTGCCTGCGCTACGGTGTGCTAACACCTACAATTAATGATTAAGAAAAACAGTCCTTCTGTGATTCACTGCGGAGGGGGAGGCAGGGAAGAGGATGAAAAAGCAACGAGTCTAAATGCCACTGATGATGATGATGAATAACTATTACAGATTTTTTTTAAAAAAAAGCTTAGAGACAGTCCCTGAAGTGAGGTAGGAAGACTCAAGAAACAGGCAAAGGCAGTTACGCTCCACATCGGGCATCTACAATGCTGACTGCACTGACTACAAGACAAGGCAATCAAACAAGCTATTGCCTGCTCCGTGCTCTGCTTCTACTGGGATATGGTCCCCCATGTCTCCTGCCTCAAGTGTTGAGGGACCTTGGAAGAGCCTTATTCACCCTCCCACAGCACGCTGGGATCAAGACAGCATGAAGTTGGCCACTTATCTCCTATTATATTTCCCAGATAGACTGGCCTCAGTGGGAAAACTGCCTTTACCTCTTCCTTCTCTGTCACCTCCAGGTAACCATACGCAAAGTGAGGGCTGGTTTCTACTCTGAGGAAAGAAACTATAGCTTGCATAGATCTGTGTCCCCTTCCCAAATCCAGAAAAGTCCCATAGCTGTAGAAGAACCAACTACAAAACTGACTGCTTCTTGAAAAATGAAGAGTAACCAATTTATACCAGACACAAGTCAGAGGAAACTTGTTTCCCGTCCTGCGTCTGTGTTCAGTATTGCTGTACCTTATTGCAGGTTTTTGCAGCGCCTGGATTACTGGTGTCTCCAGTCTTCCTACTGAAGGAAGTAAACACACAGTATCCAGTGATATACAGAAGTTACCCCTGTGCAGGATTTCACTGGCTTGCCAGTTGGCACATTGAATTCCTACAGCTCTGAGCTGAATTCCTCACACCTGAGGCCAGCAAACTTCCAAGTAACATTTGCTAACACATTATTCTTTTCTTATTTTATATATGCTGTCGGAAACTTTCCAGTCATTAAAAAAAAAAAAAATGTTGTTCCTTGAGAAAAAGAGTTCTTAATCATCTCACCAACAGTATTTTACTTCCATGCCAGGCAACGGGAGCTAGAAACGTCAGTCTTGCCCACATACTTTAGCTCCCAACTCCTGCTTCATTTCAGATTGGTCCACGTGCAATATTTTGCCTCTGTGCAATAGGCTGAAACCTTAATGCTGAACCTTCACTAGACCCTTGATCCCCTATTCAAGAGAATCAAAACTCTTCTGCTTGTCCATCTCCCAAACGACAGCAGGCAGCACGAAACATCATTGCTYGAAACACCTGAATTCTCTTTGCTTCACACTCAGCCTTGCTTCTCCACAAAACCCAAAACTGTTACAGAGTGATCTTCAAAAGTACTTCCCACTTAAAAATGAGAGAGGACTTTGCAGAGCTATTATGCTGTCCAGCGAAGAAGAGCTGAAACTAKTTAAATCATTGCTACTGTAGATATATTTATCTCCCAGGTCTACTCTCCAAATAGTTTGGCATCAGTTTTGTCACCAGTTCTTTTGTTCCCACCACTTCTATTCTCTGCATCCAATGCAGAGCTCCACAGTGCATTCGAGCTATCCCGATGGCTGTAAATAGCACACTTCTCCCTGCCTGTCAGCTACTCATTAAAATAAGGCTAGTGTACTGTCGTGTGGTGTTGGGCCATGCCAGGAATAAAGAAGAGTGACAGGGTAGCTCTTATTATACTTCACAGTACAGAATCTTAATATGGGTATGCACAAAACATATATCAAGGAAGTAATCATTCCTCTGGTCTCTCTCCCCAAATAGGAGTTCTAGGCAGCATGTGGAATATAAGTAGATTGAGACTTTAAAGGTCTTATGTTAAAGAGCAATCCAAGTCTCATTTAGAGACTGATATTCTCTTCAACCTCCCTATTCATGCAAAGATACAACCATTAAAAGTAAATTTCATCATATGTGAATCCAGGTGGCATAAGCAACTGCTTGCAGAAAGAAAAGTTTAATAATAGTTTAAAAGTAATTAGATGAAAAAACCCTCCCTCYCCCCACCATTCTCCCAAAACCCCCCAAAAAAGCCCAACACTAGCACAAGGCTATGTGTCGTAGCTCCACAATTAGAGCAAAAATTTCAGAGTCAGAAACTGCTCCAGTAATCCTAATAGACTGTGACATCTTCTACAGGGCACTTTAGGAAAAAAATTGTATTTAACAGTTGAAAGTTATAGAAAAGATTATACTTTCACAGTATGATCAAATGAATACCATTAAGGCAAATTTAAATCTCATAACCTTACTACATTAAGTCACATGAAACCCTCATAACTAGAAAAATATAGATCTGAATATCAACGAAGTCTACTGCACCTTACAACTCAATCAAACAGATTCTTCTCCCTGAAGGTACCGGATTTAAAGAAAAAAAACCAAACAACACAGAACCAAACAAACACAACACCACCACCACACACATACTTGGAAATTAATTTCATTTCAGTTTCTGCAAAAAACTCCCTCTCCAGCAGAAAAGGACACGGAAACTTCTAAAGCTCTTTTCCAGTTAATCTAAAGTAATGTGTTCCTTCCAGAAAGGAAATCTGTCTATGCAGGAAACTCCTCAAACTTTGCTCTGCAGCCTCTGCTTTTCCAGCATGAAGAAAATGGCAAGTATAATAGAATTTTGCATTTTAGCTTTTTCTTAAATCACACAGTACTAGCCAAACAACAGTTTATTATAACACCAAGCATCTGGGGCAGGATATAAAAGGCACTACGAATCCCACATGACAAGTGAATTTCAGACCATTATTAGTAGCAGCAGAATGGCCCACTTCAATGATTATATGTAGGCTCTCAACAGTTTGATTTTGCTTGTCATTTTAAGACACCTCCATTGCATGCTAGAATAACATCCTAAGAAGCAATCAAAGTGTGAGCATACTGTCAGAAGCAAAGGGGAAAAAATGCTACACAGACCGATGGTAGGGACTTGTATGGAAATTGCTCTATCACTCCAGAAGGTTTTTACCACCTATAACAACTAAGTTGTACTTCAAAACATAAACCCAACTTACTGTAATCCTCTCGAGGTTAAAACCTTGGAGAACTCCCAGACACTTTTGCTCGGAGAAGCTGGTGCAGTAGATTTCCAAGGACTTTTCCTGCACAAAGCCAGTCAGGACTGCCCGAGAAAGAAGTCGCAGACACAAATCAGGAGACTCCAGTGCTAACTGGAAAATTACAGCCAGAAAGAAAGGGAGAGACATATAGGGTACGCACATACAGCAAAACAGTCCCCAACGCTAATCAGAAAGGAAAAGGCGTAAGACTAGTAGGAGTACCACCTACTGCTACTACCTACAGAAGTACCAGCAAAAAGGCAAACCACTAAGGTCGTGCCCTTAGAAAGCACACTCTTCTCCAAGCCTGTTCCTACAACTAGTTGTCCCACTGGGGAAAAGGAACAACCTGTGTTATGCAGCAGCCTGTCAATGAATCAGAAAAGGTGTGCACAGGAAGCAGGGGAACAAGCACTTTCCATGCGTTTTTTTAAACCACTTATCTCAAACCACCTATGAAAACAGACATTACCCAAAACCAGGGGGATACTGCTGCTGATTCAGTAACAGACTGCTACATCACATGCAGCTACTCCTTTCCTCCAATCCAGCAAAGCACCCATAAGGTAACGCTCC
The DNA here is from genome assembly GCA_035582835.1 of Phoebastria nigripes. NCBI lineage: Eukaryota > Metazoa > Chordata > Aves > Procellariiformes > Diomedeidae > Phoebastria > Phoebastria nigripes. The sequence continues at coordinate 341,673 of JAYKAV010000411.1, read as the reverse complement.
CATCCAGCTTAATTTAATGGGATGTGTTCGCTCCTGAAGGATATGGAAGATGCACATCTGTTCTGCACGGCGACAGCCACAGCACAGTTCATCACACCAGTAACATTCATTTAGAAGTCTTGCAGGCACAAGGGGAGTTGAGAGTAAAGCATTGTTTGTTGCTTGGTGACTCACTACCATCCAAATCACTGTTTTTCGGCCCAGAAAAGTGACTGAGCTTAAAATACACTTTATGTACTTCAAAGCCCTATTCTTCCCCAGACAACACCCGACTTTCCTCAGATCTGTTGACAGCATTCAAGAGGAAGGACTAATTGGGCTGACTTTCACCCCCCGTGCCTGGGAAGGGCACCAGTTCCCCGGCAGAACCACGGGAATAAGCCACCTCACAAGCCCCTTCCTGCCCTCCAGGAAGGCGGGGGGCACAGGAGGCATCCCAGCGGAGGCCGGGAGCCCCGCACCCTCCCGCCCCAGCCCCAGCCCGGTGGGTGCCCCGGCCCCCCCGAGGCGCTGCCGCCCGCATCCCCGGTCCCGCTCACCCGCCCCGCGCGGCTCTCGCACAGCGGGGCCGCGGGCACCGTTTCAGGGCGAGAGGAGCCCCGAGCAACCCTTTCCCCCCGGGCTGGGGGAGAGGCAGGGAACAGAAGCGGAGGCCCAGGAACAAAATGGCTCGCTTCCACCTGAACAACCGACACAACAGGAAGCCCCCGGCTTGCCGGCGCCGGGGCCAGCGCAGCCCCGCAGGCCGCCGCCCGCCCTGCCTCACCCGCGCCCTCGGCCCGGGCCCGGCGAGGGGCGGAAGGCTTCCCCAGACGTTACCCCCTGCTGCCGGCTGCCGCGTTTGAAAGGGCCGCCAGGGCAGCCATGGCGGGGCCGCCCGCCCGACGCGCCGCGGGGAGGAGCAGGAAGCAACAGCCCCGTCGCGCCGCAGGAAGCGGGCACCGGAGGGGGGCGGGGTCGACGGCGGCTCCACCCACTGCCCCGCCCCCGCCGCCCTGCGTCTCCCGCCAGCGGCGGGTGGTTCGCGAGCAGTGCTGGCGGGGCCGGCTGCTGCCCTGCTGCGCCGCCCTGCCACTGGTGGCAGGCCGCGCCCGGACGGGCCGCGCTGCCGCCGCCAGGTGGCGCTGGAGCGGGCGGGGCGCGGGCCCGGGCCCTGAGGGGAGGGGAGCGGAGCGGAGCGGAGCGGCGAGGGGCGTTGGGGCCGGCGTCGGGGCCGGCGTCGGGAAGGTGGTACCTGTGCTGGTGCCGCGCCGGGCCGGGACCTGTGCCGGCGGTAGGCAGGGTGAAAACTGGCCCTCCCGTGCAGGTGTGGGTGTCTCTCCCCGTGCCTCAGCAGGCCTGGGTAAGGGGGTCCCGCCAAGCCAGGTCTCYCCCCCTCTCAGCCTCCTCAGGCGGGTGTCGGTTGCAGGATTCCCCGGGGAGGTCCGTACGCAGCCGCACCGCACACCAGGGCCGAAGGCGGCCTCGAGGTGCGACACGATGACGGTGTTTGGTGGTGGTTATCGGCTCTGCCTTTCCCCTCGTGGTGGTGGTTATCGGCTGTCCCCCTCGTGTTGCGCGGGGTGAGGGGGTGAGGGCTGCGGGGCCAGCGTCCCTGCGTCTGCTGCAATGCGAAAGGATCAGCCACCTTTCACTTAAGGACAGAGAGTGGAGATGCAAAATGTCTACGTTCAATTCTTGGTTGATAGGAGTTTGAAAGGTGTTAGAAACGTTTCCACTGCTTCTGCTAGCCAAAAAAAACCCCGCTGTAAAGTGGGGTTAGTTATTTTTCACAGGGGTATTGGGAAGCAGAATTCATCCTTGTGTGAAGCTGAGATACTGTATCAAAAGGTGACTGCAGAAGACATAGAAAGAAATGCATGCCCCTTCTCTCAGCCCACTGAATAGATAAGAGCACGTAGATCCAAATATACATAGGATGTTCATGTTCCTTTATCCATGCAGACTAGAACTTGCATTATTTTTCCTTATAACTATAAACATTTGCACTCTAGTGCTGGAAAAAGTGTCCGAGCGTCAGTCGCCCATCTTACAGTTTCATAGAAAGTTATGCTTCCCTGCAATCTCTGCATCTATTCCTTTTTCATCTATATCTACGAAGTTAATGTTCAGCAAGGATCTGTGAAGTCCATCTCATACGTGAAGTTTAATGGGTGCTGGTTTCTGGAGCCATCACTAGGAGAGTGGAGCAAGTAGGCTGTTACATTAAAGCCGCCCTTCGAGCTACCATTACCCTAAAAGGTCTTCTGCTTTGTATCATAAATATTTGTAACTTGTGGTCATAACTACCAGCCAGCTGTCCTCCAGCCTTGGAACGGCAACATCTTAAATGTAACTAAGGTGTAATAAACTTAAATAATTCATAATTTTTCATCTTGACTTTATAATAAATGTGTGTTTAACGGTCTGGAATGACTTTAAACACAATAATGTTCAATGCAGTCTCTCTCTTTTCTGTGAAGTTTACCTGACCCCTATAGCTTTCAGGGGCCCGGAGAGAGACTTACGCACATACTTGTCTTTATGCATGGGGTTGTATCTCTGGTGCCAAATCTTCAGCTGATATAAACTGTTACAGCTTTGTTGATTTAAATAGGGCCTGTGATTTACACAAGTTGAGGATCTGACTCACAGACCTCAACAGGACTGTTCACATATTTAAAGGTAATCGAGTGTGTAAGCGTTTGCAAGCTYGGAGCTGATTCAGTTGGAATTTTGTCCTAGTAAGAGCTGAGCAAAGGGTAGTTTATTCTAATACTAGGGAAATATCCATTGCTACGACTGAGCTGGTGTAATTTAACCAGCTAATGTCATATGTATGAAATCATGTTAGAACCTCAGACAGTTTTTCAGCTGAAACATCATTTATAATAGGTAAGGTTCTGATTTTTTATCTTTCAGATCAGATGCTGCTTTTATGCCAATGTGAAAACAAGCTTTAAATATAGGAACTTCGTGCACTATATAACTAAGGACAAAAGATTGTGACTATAAATAGCTTTAAAATCATATTTAAATACTTGGTCTGATTATATTTTGTAATACTTACAGTGAAACTTTCTGTGCAGAATATAAAAATACTGCCTGTGTCATCTGACTTCTTTGATGCACTTGCATTAAAATTCCTATGTCTAAGTACATATCATGGAGTCAACTTTATTTCTCTTCTATTAATAGTTTGAAATTAGGTCACCATTCTTATAAGGATGGGCTTAGCCTGTACAACTGATTTTAAAGAAATTACCTATATAAAAAYGTTTGGGTTTTTTTCTCATGCTCACCTACAGTGACACTGTTCCTTATCTATAATCAGTAATTTTACTGTCTGTTCTGGCATATGTATTCTATGCTGGCAGCTTTTTTTAGATTTGTTTATAGTGACCCCTGCCGCAAAAGATTAAGACTGACATTTCTCTAAACCCTAAAAAGGCATTTACCCAATTATTTCAGAGTTCAGTTCAGAAGAACGAACCAGTTGTAAATTCAAGTTAAGTATATAAAATTTGAAACTCCCTAATTTGGATCATTTTCAATAAAATTAGTCTAATCGTTCAAGGCTTTTTTCCTCTCTTAAATGTGTAGGATTTACTTTCTAAAGCAATGCAATATAGTTACAAAGTGAAATAGCTTTTCATGTCCCAGATGTAATGCTTGTTCTTTGTGTTATTKTTCTTTGGTAAGGGCTAGACTTGACACCGATGAATCATTGTCTGAACTGCTGCATGTTAATGTTTTTAGAGCTCCACTCAGGAAAGCACATGCTTACTTTTATCTCTATTCAGGATAGCAAAATAGTAAAAAAGCAGATTAAAGCATAGGACGAAGTTTAAACACAGATGACCCCTCTGGTTTCAAAAGGACTTAAGTGTCAGTCTATTCCAGTATTGCCCCAAATAGAATCCTTTCTCAAGCTCGGGCTTAAAAATTCTTCAGCACGAGGTATGGGTATGTGCTCTTTTACAAGCAAAAGATCCATCTATGCTCTACGCTGGCCAAAAGCTGTGTAGCCATAACTAGTGCAGCACTTCACCTGAACTAATGGGCCCTGCTAACAGAGAGTGCATGAGCTGCAGCTTTATGCTGTCATGGCTTCCTAGCAGTCTGCAGGCTGGACAAAATAAGTGTATACTTGCTTGCAGAAGACACTCCAGGTATAACCATGGTAAAATCTCTCATCTATATATTAGTATAAATGTTATCATACAAATATATATGCCTGATATGTTTTTTTAAAGATGTGTTTAAAGAGTATTATTTAAGCTGCAAAGCCAAGCAAAAAGCCACGCTTAGAGCTCCTTGTGTAATCTTTATACTGTCCTTTGTGCAAATACTTACTGATGACGGGAGGCATCCCATGGAAAATTGTGAGACTACCATAGTGAAATAACCACAAGGAGGCAGAATTAAAATCTGACAAGGAACCTGAATTGTCCCTTTCCCCCCACAATGAGTCCTTCATGTTGCATTCTCAGTAGCATTCTCATATGGCTGAGTGCAATTTCGTAAGTCTGATAGAAAGGTAAAAGCTAAATTGAGTGCAGTTGTCCCATATCCTGTATTACCAGCAGGGATCGAATCCTGTCTCTTTTCCACAGTAGCCATAGTTCAATATAAAACTAGTCCAATTTGTCATTTTAGTGTAGGATGATGGATTATGGGTCCTAACAGTGGTCAGTGGGAAGAAACTCAGCGTAGCTGCATTTCTTTCTCTTTTTCTGGGAGCTGGAAAATTGATGCCACCTGAAATGTCAGGAAGGGAGGTGAGCCAGTGGGGCAATGTGCTGGGTCTTCCTCTCTCCTCCTTGAGAACTGGAGGAAATCCAGTCCTTCGCAGTGTTCCCGAAAATTTGCTGTTGAGGGCAGATGCTGGATTACTTATGGTATGAGAGTGCAACCTGGTTCTTGGCCACGTTGCAGGAACGTGCTGAGGGTCGTATGGTCTGTACTCGGGCTTCATAAAGAATGTAATCCATACTCCTGTTTCCTACCTCAGCGCTTTGGCAGCTCATGAGTTAGCTGCTTCTGCAGCCATTACTGCTGCTTTGGTGATGGTGTGCGCTGAACCATGAGATGTTCATGTGTTTTGTTATCATCTTGGCAGACTGACAAAAATTTCCTTAGGAGTGCAACTGGGAGAAGAGAATTGGTGATTTTTAACAGTCCATTTTTCAACAAAAGGTGACAGCATGCAATGATATAAAGGTATGTGTACATAGAGGAGGCCAGAAAGACAGGAGAACTCTGCCGGTGCCCTTAGCTTGTCAGACACTGGAAGGCCCCAGTCCAGAAGTAAGATAACTGCATGAACCTAAGCTAATGAGCACTTCTGAGAGGCAGGGTATGTTAGTTTGGGCATGGTGCCACATTAACATGACTCTACAACTTCCAGATGGAAGCTAGCTTGTGTCTGGGCAGCTCAGAGAATGAGCAGAGCTTGCTTGTGTCTGTCTGCACCTGTCTGCGTGGCCTTGCAGAAGAAAAAAGCAGTAATTTCCCGATTAATTAGCAAAGGCCTTTTGCAAACAATGCAGTCATAAAAGCATCTGCCAAAAAAAAAAGCCCTGCTTCAAAACCTCCTCAATTTCTCTTTGTCTACAAGGCCTAGAAGAACATGGCCAGTGTTGAGTCTACTGTCCATCTTGCCAATATACTCTCAAAGTGCTTTTGTAATCCCCATCTGTTTTTGTTTTCTTCTGTTTCTTCCTGCCTTATATTTATATTGAAAGGTCTCTGAGAAAGAGACCATCTCACTGCCTGTGTTTGTACAGTGTGATGGCATCTTCATCTGTGCCTCTGACTCCTAAACACTGTTGTGTGCCCAGCAGTGATATGGGTGATCTGTATTAAGTAGCCATTTGATTTGGGACTGATAGAAATGTCAATCAGCAGAAGCCAAGATCTGTCAGGAAGTAGTTTGCACTGTATTCATATCTTCTACTTGCCAGCTGGACAAAGCGCCAATATTTTTATTTTGTGTGGTAGTGAGCGCTTGTAAATGGAAGCTCCATGTCACTGTTACTTTTGCCACTACTGCAAGCTTATCGCTTTGGTCAGATAGTTAGACCCTACCTTTAGCCTATGCGCTGCCTATCCAGAATACTAATGTGACCTCCACCATTGCACTTTGAATATCCCACAGTCTTTACAGTATTTATCGTGATGCCTTCTCAAAATGAGGGTCCTCTATGCTCAGATCCTAAATTCCACTTTGAAGAAGACACTGCAACCAACTTTCTTAGTCCAACACCTACTGAATCTACTGGCCATTATTGTGTAATTGCTCTGGACATGTTTACAGTGGCTCTTCTTTGTGTGTGGATGATGCAGGGTGCATGGTCCATATGATGTAGAGTCCCTGTGCACATGTAGGATGAAATACCTATTGTCAGAGTGTGTTTGAAGAGTTTCTGAATTGCTCCATAAAGCACTGGTATTCATCCTCGCAGCCTTGTTGTTTCCCTGTTGTGAAGGACGAAGGCACAGACAAATTACATGCCTTGTGCAAAGGTAGAGAACCGTATCCTGCATCTTCAAAATCCATTGGTATTCCATACATGACCTGTTAACTCTACAGCTGCAGAGAGGAAGATAGCGTGGCTCTTCTCCCAATTGATCCAGAAACTGTTTTGCAGAATTACTCCTGAAGCTCTGTTACGTGCTAATATGTCCAGTCTATATACATAAGGGAATGGAAAAAGAACTAAGTCTTGGAAGGAAGGTAAGGGATACCAGAGGATGTTTAGACTGAAGTGTAGACTATTGTTCCTGAGTTACTGCATGTACTTCTTTCAAAAGAGAAGGTGTCTTCAGAATCAGAAGCAAATGGGGCTTAGGGATTGCTAGAGGGCAATTCTACTTCTGTAGAGGTCAGTTCTTATTTCTGTAAATAAGCATGCTCAAGATTATAGTAAACTTTTTTCTAGGCTGCAACAGTTTTTTGGAAAAAGTCACATTTGAGGGAATCAGAACTAAAGTACTTCACTCAAAGTTAGTCCACTGAACTAGCACAACGCATTATTCCTCTACTATTATCCATATAAAAACATTTATCCTCTTTATTTTACCCCATATATATATATATTTGCCTATCAGTTCTCTGCACGTGGGACTAGGACGCCTCAGAGGCAAATCAGAGTCTCCGGTTTCCTGTGCTGACTCTGCAGAAGCACCCAGGCCAGGACCTTCAACAGCCACGAAGCTGCGTGTCTTGTTACAGAGGGACCGAATCCATCACTCCTGAAAACAGGAGATGATGTTGCCAAGTGGAGGGGCCTCAAAATGTGTCCATTATTCCTGTCTGTTCGAATAGCAGCTTAAGTGCTTACAAATTGATCAGATGCTTTCAGCAAGGAATGAAAAGGACTTTGGTCTAGGGAACATTAATCTGAATCTCAATTTCCTTCTCAGTTACAGATGTCCTGTGTGACCTTCGATGAGAGACTCTTTCTGTGCCTCGGTTCCTCATCGGTAAAACAGGCTACTAATAACATTTCCTAAAACGGTCTGTGAGGATAAATGATGACTATGGTATGCTCAGGTATCAGCACATAAAGGGGCTGCATAAGAATCTTAGATTTCAGTAACTGTAGATTTTACAGGAAAATTCCTGCCAGAAAAATTTTGACCAGTCCCAGCCAGTGGATGGACAGTAACAGTATCTGATGTTTGCCATGTTCCCTACTTGTCTGCTACGCAAGCATACTTAAACAGGTCTAACCAAGCAATCTGTGGATAATTTTGAAATAAGAAAGTTTGTGTATAGTCAAAACGTAGTCATAGTACTAGATATCCTGATACAAACAATCATTTAGAGAACTTCTTTCTTTCTCAGTCATCGCTTCCTCTCTTTTCCCATCTTCGAAAGCAAGCCAGTGCTTTAAAATTCAAAAGACTTTAAGTGGGTTTTTATGCATGTGGCAAGTCCACACAACTGTAAAGGTGAAAACAGGAGTCACGTAAGGCCTTTATCACCTGCCTGAAATTCCACCGTCTTCAGCAGAGCTGCGGCTGGAGGTGGATTAGCCTGATCCTAGGTGAGAGCTGAGAAAGATGCAGCTCTTGGCTGAAGGGAGATGCATTATCCTTTCAGATCCAGCCCTTCTGGAACTGATGACCGCCGCCAACAGCTAAGCCGTGCTGTGGCCTTCCCCGGGTGAAGTTAGAGCTTGCTTTCTGGTTGTGGTTGTAACGTGTGCCAGCATTTTTACTAGCATGGCAGCCTGCAGTTTTGTTAAAAATACTTTGAAAATGGTTCTGTTAGTAGTCCTAGTGACCATTCTTTTAAATAATTACAGTCAGTCTTGCAGACTCAATCGCAATATCTGTTCAGTTCAAAGTGTGTACAGTATTTTGTAACCAGGCCAACATTTTGGAAGTAACATAAACATATGTAATGCCTCATCTTTGCTAGATTTAAAGCAATGTTGTTAGGTTCAAGAAACAGTAACCAGGTTACTAGGTTCAATCCAGCAACCTCAGCTTTAATAGTACTAGCAGGCCTAGAAAATGGCCAGTTTGGTTGCTCGTTATCTGTCTCTGTTATCCTGCAGCATCGCAGGTCATTCATCCTCTGACAAGAAGTTCCAAAAATTCCAGTGAATGGAGAATGTTGACACATAAAACTTGGTTGCTATTTCTGTAAAATAACTATTACAGTAACTAACTATATATAGCCAGAAGTAATTGCTTCTGTAAATAAAATACCAGTGAACACATTACAAGATTAAAGAGAAACTTTGAGCTTCCATCACAGCTATTTGCTGACTCCCACCCATATACACACCATGATTTTGCAGTCATAGCTCTGCAATGCCACGAGACTTAATTTAGGATATGAGTGGCATATTACACTTCCTCACATCCCTAAATGAAGTGTTCTTCCATTAGCTGCTTAGTTCTCATTTTAGCTAGCCACTTCACCTTTCACTGGTGAAGAAAAGTACACTCATTTCACCAAATATACTGCAATGCAATTATTTGTTAGTCTTACTTTATAGTTAGGATTTATAAATGCATAATGAAGGCTTTAGGTGACCATGGGGATTTGGATGTATTATTTAGAGAATATTATTTTGAAACTCCCACTCTTTAAAAAAAGTCTCTTTAAAATGGCTGTTATAGGTAGTAAAAGTGAGATAAATTGCTAGAAGATCAGATCAGAAGTGATGTATCTTAATAAATGTGTGATCAATCTTTGAGAGGGAAGGTGCTATTAAATAGCTTGAATACCATGCTACTATAGGAAGAAACACTGGTTAAATACATTTGAAGGTAGATTTAGAGTGATCTCTAACATTCAGTGAAGGAGAAGAGTTATTGCCCATAAACTGTGGGGTTTTTTGCTTACTACTGCTGGTAAAACTAGAAAGCCTGCTCATCCTTTATACCTTTTAGTGGTAGGGATTTAACAGGTTCACATGTGAGAAGTATAGAGGGCACCTACATAAGGGTTTGAAAGTCCCTTATTTTTTCTTTCCTAGTCTGTCGTTATTTAGACGAAGCTGGTTTTGCATGTGGACCTTTTGGAAAGAATACAAGTCTATTCCTATGAAATACCTTTTGCTGATTCAGTCCATATTGTTGTTTCTATTAATATTATCATAAGATCTGTGATGGAGCAGGATCCTACCAAGCTGTAGGTAGAAGAACAGCAGATTGGTATTGTGTGCATTTTTTCACAGTAAAGGAGAATTTTGAGTCTGAAGCCCAATGTGCAGATGGGCAGGTGACTCTGGGGAACTCTAGGCACAAGGGCAGCATAGGAAAAGCACTTCTGTACTTGAATTAAAATGTAAGAAAGGAGTTTTGCCTGCTTCTAAGAGTCAGTGATCAGAGAAGGGTGTTGATACCTTGTTAGGAAGGAGCCATTGTAGGCAGAGTGGGGATGGGCTGCGTGGGAACCTGAAAGTGAAAATCAACAGCATGAGTCTATGCGAACAGGAATAAATGAGAGCAACCAGTATGTTGTTTTATGCAAAAACCTACACAAATCCTTACAACATTCTGAATGAACAAGAATGGTGCAGGAATACATCTGTCATAACTGAAAAAGCAGGATGATGCTCCATTGTATCTTGGACAGGCTGTGATTGAAGATTTTAGTGTTGAAAAAATCAGCAAGACAAACTCTGAAGATAATTCAGACTAGAAGATGACGCCTATGTTATTAGACCTGACAGTAGTGTGACAAGAAAGCAGAGAACAAGAAAGATTCACTATGGGAAACAAAATCGTATTAACTTGTTTGTTTTGTCTCTTTGTATTTGAATACGTTTGCAGCAATTCAACATCAGCTCCCCAAAAATTGCAGATATTTGTGTTCTCAACTTGTTGTCAAACATAATGACATCAGGTAACAACCCATACTTTGGCAGTGTTGCTTCAGTTACAACAGTAATAAATGCTGTTGATGGGCAATAACCCAGCGTCACAACAGTATCCGAGTTGTAAATACACATGATACCAAAGCGTACTACCATTACTCCCCTTTGCCCTCTTCCCTGTGGCCCGGCTCCACTGCTCTGTACCTTTCCTTTCTTGTCCCTTTCCTCTCCCAGAGGCACAGTGAGATAACACATGACTGCTCCAGTAGAGAACAGAGAAAAACAGGGATATGAGCTGCCTGAGTTTCCTGCCCCTATAGCTCTGGAGATCTGGAAGGCGAGCGTGTCCCTGTATCAGCCTGGGCTGAATGCCCGTGTATCAGCCTCTACTGCACGCAGGCAGGCTTTGTCTAACAAGCCCATCAGATGGGCTCAAGAGTGAGCGGTTAATAATTGGAGAGAAAGAGCCTGAGGGCCCTAAAATTTCATAGCCTGTGTCCTGAAGATTTTGTAGTGTCCTGATACTTGATAGGTTCATGAGATATTTTTGTGTTAGTACAATAAATATCCAAATGTTGTCATCCACTCTAAATACCAGTAGTTAAGTGTAGACTGGGCTCTGACTCCGATCCTTTATATGTAGAAACATTATTTTAGCACACTTCTCATGCATCCATGGAAAGTTGTATGGTCAGGCTACTACTTTATTACAAACTACTTAAATTGATGCTTATTAGAGGGTAAGCTATTATCAGAAAGTGCTGTGTCAGGGAAATTGTATCTAGCAAAAATTTATTTCATATGTATGATCACCAGTTTCACATAGAAAGGCTATCACAGGGATCTGAAGTATTAATGTAAGTATATGTAATCTTTCACTCGTTGATCAGCCACAAACTCTTCTGAGCTTCTTGTACTCCCTGTTTGTGAGATGGGAGCGCTGTGTGCAGATTTTGGCATATGTGGTGAAGATTTGCCATAAATGACCAGTATGATCAACATACATACTAGGTACACCAGTGTGTACCTAGATAGATCTCTTCTGCCCAGTTCGAGAAACGCTTCTCTATAAACTGTCTCTGTGAAAAACAGTTAACTGGAAGGTTGAAAGAGAAACACAGAGATGCAAGTCCAGTGCTTGAAGCATTAAAGGAGGTACTGAGTGAGTTTTCTGTAGAGTTTGGAAAGGCCCTCCATAGAATTAAATAAATTTTGGTTTGCCCTCCTAAGAGAGCTTTGGGAAGCTGTCTTGTAAAGCAGAAGGATATGGGCAGGTACATTGAACAGCTGTTTGAAGGACAAATCTAGAAAACATTCCTATCCAGGACAATTCCCAGGAACATGTTTTACTTTAATCATGCAGTGTAAATCAATCCTGTATTTGCCATCTGTTGCGGATGGAGCATTTGTGCCTTTCCATTGCAGTAATTGCACCCTTCCAGTGCAGTTAACTCATTGCTGCTTAGTCTCCCCTATCTTCAGCTGAAGCTCCCTGAACTCACTTATGTCAAATGGAGAACCAGTTCAGAAAACTGTATACACACAACATGTCCTTTTTTATTCTGAAGCACTTTGCTGAAGTTACAGATATCTTTTTAAACTGAACATATGCTTCACTACATAGCTTCATGGCTTCAGAACAGCTATGATGATACAACTACTGGTTGTCTCTTGAGGTAAATAAGCACTCACCTGCTAAGCTAGAAAAAAAATCCCTGTAAAGGGTATTTCAGACAGCTTACAATAAATACATTATCATCCACTTCATGCAATCCACTAATAATCAAGAAAGAGAAGAAAACCATCCACATTTTATATTCCACATGGTGATGCACTGTCCTTATGGAAAAAGGCGAGTGGCAACATGTCACAGCTTGCCAACTTCAAATACCTTTCTGAACGCTGTCTCTCATCAGTAGACTTGTATTCCCCAAGGAAGGGGTATAAAGTTTCAGTGAAAGACTTGAACTGTTCCGTTAATGACCTAATGGATGAAGTAGGATTCAGTGTTTTTTACTCAAACAATCCCAGACTTGAAATATTTGAACTCCCTCTCACTACTGCTTGTCWGTTTTCCTGATAGATATTCATGGGGATCCAGTCATTGGATAAATTTCTGAATCAGCAGAAGACATCTGAACTCTTTCCAAAAACACAAAATAGAGGTTGTTAAAATTAGGTATTTGAATGCATTATATCTCAGTACAGTGCCATAACTTTAAAAGGTGGTAAGTACAATGGGAGCTCTGCCTCATGATCTTGTCATTGGCCCTGGAGACCAGAACTTCAATATTTAGATATCCCAGTGCATTTGAAATTGTTACTTTCTGTTCTTTTAGAGTGAGAAGAAAAAGAAACCTAGACGAAGTTTTCTTGAGGAAAATGTCTCATTTAAAACTCGTAACTTTGAAACAATTATACTCATTTTTCCAGGCTTGGCATTTCTTAGATCACAACAAAATAAAAAAAACACCCCAAAACAAACTAGGTGTGATGTTTCTGTCCTCTGCCATTATTGAAATATTCAGGCATAAAATATGCGACTGAAACATCTGAAAAAGGTTATGTTATTAATCCACACATAACTTAAAAATGTTTGGAATGATATTACTCAAACTTGTATATAAAAAAGGTTAGGCAAAACTAGAACAGTTTCAGTCCAAAAGAAGTATTTTGTAAAGTTATGAATATATCAGCACAGACTTGGGAAAATGGTGTTAGAATTATAAATTAAATTCTACTTTGATTATACCGAATAATAGCTGTTTCTGTGATACTAAATACTTACTAATTATAAAACCATGTTACAGTTTTTAACCTGATTGCTATCCCCCCTTTCCTTCCTCTCTCCTTTATGTGCAGATAGCAGCTTTCTGTATTTTCAAGCAAGTGTAAGTTATCTCCATATGTTGGAGGAAGAGGTACATAAAGGAACAGTGCTCCTTTAATTTATAAATATGTGTTTATCCTAATAAATAAAGTGCCAACATTTCTCTCCAGGCTAAATGTAGTGTAAAAAAATCAAATGCAAACTGGAGCATAAGAGCACAAAACAGAAATCTCATCACTTTGAAAGGGATACAAAGATATGTTAATGTCAGTATAAACAAACAGATTAAAACAAATAAATGAGGGAAAACAGAAGTGAAGCAATGATGTACTACATGATCTGAATGAATATATACTTTTAATTATTTATTTTATTAAGAATGAGGTGGTGTAGGGACTGTGGTACCTACAAGAAGAGTAGAGTAATTCAAAACCAGAAACGGTAATATTTTCTCTGTGCTACTTTTTAAAGCATCACATCTAGACCTCTAGATGAAGTGAATTTCTTCCACTTCCACTAAGGATGGATAAAGGATACCAGATTCCCCAGACTCAGATAGAATGTTAAAACYGTGGATATTGAGGATCTCCCAAGGGACTTCTTCATTTATATTAATATTAGAGATGGGAAACATTTTTCGTGAACAGCACTTCAGAAAAAATGCCATGCCCTTATGATTATGACATACATTGTCATCAAATTATTTTGACAGTTATGGCCAGAACAAAAAAGAAATACACAATGATTTTTTTTTTTTTTTTTTTTTTTTCCCAAAGAAACACTGTAACTAATCTAATTTAAACATTTTAATTAACATTCAGACTACCTGGAAAAAATCATTCATGTAACTTGTCCCATCTTGGATTTGTTAAGAGTCAGCAGCCCTACATTTGATTCCTTTGGATCAGTTACCTGTTTGACTTTACAAGAGCAGCATTAGGGCAAGTATCCCCCTATTAGTTTGTTTAAATTCACATAGCAAGAAGTAACTGACATAATTGTATGACATTTAGATGAAGACAGTCAGCTCTCACACATTTATTTTGGAGTGTTTGCTTTCCTTAAAAAAAAAAAAAACAACTAACCAAACCCCCAAACTTTTATTTTCATAGGAAAAGTTTAAATTCCATGATGGATTATTTTCAGTTGAGAGCTAGATTGGTTTCAGATACTGGACATTTGTAGTCTATGCTATTGCTTTTTTCTTTTTGTCCCCAAATGCTTGATATGTCCAAAAGCAGAAATATTTATGGTAGAGAGAGAGCAAAAGGGTGTCTCTTAGAACTTATCTGGTAAACATAGATAAATTTAGACTTATTTTTGAATGTATTTAGATAAAATAAAACCCAAAACTGTTGTTTTCTTTGATTTTCATAAGGAAGAAAACATGGTTTTTTTATTAGACCAAATACGAATTTTCTTTGCCTTTATAGAATAGCTATCGAATCCTAAAAAGAAAGTATGAAAGTCAAGAGGGTGCTTTGAGGATAGATGTGTGAAAGTTTTCGTGGAATAGAATAGAATCATAGGATAGTTTGGGTTGGAAAGGACCTTTAAAGGTCATCTAGTCCAACCCCCCTGCCATGGGCAGGGACATCTTCAACTAGATCAGGTTGCTCAGAGCCTCATCCCATCTGACCTCAAATACTTCCAGAGATGGGGCATCTACCACCTCCCTGGGCAACCTGTTCCAGGGTTTCACCACCCTCATTGTAAAAAATTTCTTCCTTATAGCTAGTCTAAATCTACCCTCTTTTAGTTTAAAGCCATTCCCCTTTGGCCTGTCGCAACAGGCCCTGCCAAAAAGTTTGCTGCCATCTTTCTTATAAGCCCCCTTTAAGTACTGAAAGGCTGCAATAAGGTCTCCCTGAAGCCTTCTCTTCTCCAGGCTGAACAACCCCAACTCTCTCAGCCTTTCTTCATAGGAGGGGCGTTCCATCCCCCTGATCATTTTCGTGGCCCTCCTCTGGACCCGCTCCAACAGGTCCATGTCTTTCTTGTGCTGAGGGTTCCAGAGCTGGATGCAGTACTCCAGGTGGGGTCTCACCAGAGCAGAGCAGAGGGGCAGAATCACCTCCCTCGACCTGCTGGCCACGCTTCTTTTGATGCAGCCCAGGGTACGGTTGGCCTTCTGGGCTGCGAGCGCACATTGCCGGCTCACGTCCAGCTTTTCAGCCACCAGTACCCCCAAGTCCTTCTCGGCAGGGCTGCTCTCAATCCCTTCATCCCCCAGCCTGTATTGATCCCGGGGGTTGCCCCGACCCAGGTGCAGGACCCTGCACTTGGCCTTGTTGAACCTCATGAGGTTCACACAGGCCCACTTCTCGAGCTTGCCCAGGTCCCTCTGGATGGCATCCCATCCCTCAGGCGTGTCGACCATACCACTCAGCTTGGTGTCATCTGCAAACTTGCTGAGGGTGCACTCGATCCCACCGTCTATGTCATTGATGAAGATATTAAACAGTACCGGTCCCAACACGGACCCCTGCGGGACACCACTTGTCACCGATCTCCATCTGGACGTTGAGCCATTGACCACTACCCTCTGGATGCGACCATCCAACCAATTCCTCACCCATCGGACAGTCCACCCATCAAATCCATCTCTCTCCAGTTTAGAGAGAAGGATGTTGTGGGGGACCGTGTCAAAGGCCTTACAGAGATCCAGATAGACGACGTCTGTAGCCCTTCCCATGTCCATGGATGTAGTCACTCCATCATAGAAGGCCACTAGGTTGGTCAGGCAGGACTTGCCCTTGGTGAAGCCACGTTGGCTGTCTCGAATCACCTCCCTGTCCTCCATGTGCCTTAGCACAGCTTCCAGGAGGATCTGTTCCATGATCTTGCCAKGCACAGAGGTGAGACTGACTGGCCTGTAGTTCCCCAGGTCTTCCTTCTTCCCCTTTTTAAAAATGGGGGTTATGTTTCCCCTTTTCCAGTCAGCGGGAACTTCACTGGACTGCCACAACTTCTCAAATATGATGGATAGTGGCTTAGCAACTTCATCCGCCAGTTCCTTCAGGACCTCGGATGGATCTCATGGGGTCCCATGGACTTGTGCACCTTCAGATGCTCCTTAGATGGTCTCGAACCTGATCTTCTCCTACAGTGGGTGGTTCTTCATTCTCCCAGTCCCTGCCTTTGCCTTCTGCGGCTTGGGCGGTGAGGCTCGAGCACCTGCCAGTGAAGACCAAGGCAAAAAAGTCATTGAGTACCTCCGCCTTCTCCGTATCCCGGGTAACCAGGTCTCCCGTTTCGTTCCGGAGARGGCCCACATTTTCCCTCGTCTTCCTTTTATCCCCGACGTACCTATAGAATCTTTTCTTGTTGCCCCTGACATCCCTGGCCAGATTTAATTCCATCAGGGCTTTAGCTTTCCTAACCTGATCCCTGGCTGCTGGGACAATTTCTCTATATTCCTCCCAGGCTACCTGTCCTTGCTTCCACCCTCTGTAGGCTTCCTTTTTGTGTTTGAGTGTGTCCAGGAGTTTCTTGTTCATCCACGCAGGCCTCCTGGTGTTTTTGCCCAATTTCCTCTTTGTTGGGATGCATGGCTCCTGAGCTTGGAGGAGGTGATCCTTGAATATTAACCAGCTTTCTTGGGCCCCTCTTCCCTCCAGGGCTTTGTCGCATGGCACTCTACCAAGCAGATCCCTGAGGAGGCCAAAGTCTGCTCTCCTGAAGTCCAGGGTAGTGAGCTTGCTGTAGAAAGCTATGAGGTTACAGAGGTATAATTACTAATGAAGTAGTACTAACTCAGACCTGTAGAGCTTTGCTCGGGCTCAGAAATTCCCTATAACTGTATGTAATGGGAGTGGATCATGTCCTGTCTTGCCGCAAGCGTTCTGCTTCGTAGGATCACATCCTTTGCTTTCTGCCCCTCTCATGCTGTGTTAGAAGAAACTGGGATTACACTGAAAGACGAAACTCTCTGCATTATTGAGAGCTTCTACAATCCAGTATAGAAAAGACTAAGAAAAACAGATGAAGCTTTTAGCTGGACAGATAGTGAGGTGGGTATTGGGAAAAGACTGTCAGACTGACAGACTGTCTCTGTCAGTCCACAGCTCAAAGTTTTCTCCCAGCTTTGACTCCCTTCCTTCCCTTATGTTAGAGCAAAAACCATTGCTGGTCTGTCCACGTCTTAAAAGAGTTGAAACTGCCAACTATACTAGGAAATGAAGCTTGGCTTTAGCCACTTTAARGACATAAATATTATGTACTTGCATAGCTAGGTACTACATTTCAGTTCTCCAAAGACATGTTCAGGAATAAGCCTACTGAAGAGTTCCGAATCCTGACATTTCAGATTGTATAGTGTTATGCACATACATATAGGCCTTTTTAGGCTTTGGCCATCATTGTAACTGGTTAATGAAGCCAGGTGGAAAACACAGCTCACCACATCCTACATATCTTGAGTGGCAATACTGCAAATATTGTAAATTGTTACATCACTTCTTTATTCTGCCTTAGTGTCTCAATTTTAAAAAGTTTGAGTTCTTGAATACTACAGTGGGAAAAGGCTGGAGGAAGGCTCTGGGAATCATGAGATACAGGTTTTATTAATGGCTCTGTTAATGACTTCATGTGTGATTTTAAGCAGGTGATTAGGACTAAATTCTCAAAACTGTCCACTTAACTTGAGATACCTAAAATATCTCTGGTCAGATATTTTACAATTAAAGCACTCAAAATTCAGAGACACTTCCAAACTGTAGCCCTTTTATCATTCTCTTTCTCAGTCCTCTTCTCTGTGAAGTGGTGATAATACCTACTTCGGAAAACCATGTTCTTTTTATATTTAATTGATACTACTGAACTGATGCATAATTTAAAATCATCAAAAAAATTAGCAGAAGCTGGTAATGATGGTTACACCTTGGGCACTCTTATTACTCCGCTGCAGCTTATCAACTGTGAAATGAGTTTGCCTTCGAGTGTCACACGTAATAGTGACAGATGCTCCAAACCCTGTACAGGGTTCTGGGTAAGACAGGAAGGCGAATCCCAGCTATGCTTCAGTTAAGTGCATATACCCTGCCGCTATTCTCAGGAACCTTACTACATCCAGTGATGGCTAGGCACACAAATACCAAGTTGCCCTGACTTGCAGCTTCCCTTATTTTTTAAATTTCTTCCGGTGTACTCACACTAAATAGTTCAGCAGAACAGTAGGTCTTTCTAGCCTGTTCTTCTGGGGAGAATATGCTGTATCCTGCCATATGTTGTATGGCTCACACTCCTGTAGTGTATGAGGAAGCAGAGTCAATTCTGTTTCCTGGAGGCAAACGCACTCAGATCCCCTCAGAGAGTTTCTTTTGGGGAAGTCCACCTCAAGTGGGGAACAGTTTCCAGTGGCAACAATACTGTGGTACTCTACAGAGAGAAATAGAGCAAAAGCCAACAGGAGTATGGATAAATGGCAACCGATCCCAAAATGCATTGGGTGTCCAGCCTCAGGGGGCTGTGACAACTTGACAACCCGAGGACCAGCTTTCCTATGATGAAAGGAATTGCATTTAGCACTAGACTACACTTGCTTCTTGCCTGAAATTGCTTAACTGGTAGAGAAGAAAGGAATGAAAAGGACCCGCCCTTTTCCCTACTTACTCTGCATGGTTAGTTTGGGTTTGGTTTTTTTTTTTGGATACGATACAAAATCATTCACTCAAGCAGCATATATACTGGGTTTTTTTCCTGTGTGCTGCTCAAGAAAGCAACAGCCTGGAAATGCAAGACTGAAGTTCACGCTCCTGTCCTCTTCTGGTCCTGATGCAGAGTGTGAGCTGTACATTTAGAAAAACACTTCTTCCAAGGCTCACCCTGTGTGCGTGAAGAGGCTGATTTAGGGCAGGGGCTTGTCTCTTGCAGCCTGATCCATTCCAGAAGTCTCTCCTTGTCACTCTGTCCCAAAATTACTCCCAGCAAGGACAATCTAATAATTGAGTCTGAATATCAACAGACTCCTGTTATAGTCCTGAGCAATGGCAGTTAACTGCAAGTTTCCCTGCCCAAGAAACCTGTTGTAAATTCTCTAGATGAGGGCTGATAAACCAAGAACAGATCAGATTTGGGTTTTACCCTCCACAAGTTTCTCCAGCAACTCCAAGTCTAGAATAGCAACAATCCTGCGAATGGCAAACCCACAGTGAATGCTGCTAGCAAGGAAAGCTACATATGTGAAGGCTGAGAAGATGCATGTATTAGACCAAGTGGATGCCTATTTATATATTTGGAATAAATTTCTGGTATAGAAATACCACTGTATTTTTCCAGAGGGATGTAGGGTTCTAAAGCTTTTTACATCAGTACAATAAAATCACCACCCACAAGCAAGAAAATAATTTAAAAAAACATAATGTTTTTTTGTGTCCCTGGCACAGCTGTGTTTGTCTGGGATTGTACTGCTCTACAGCCCTGCCTAACTGAGCCAGAAGTCTCTAGTCTAGATGTGACCTAAGCATATGTTCTGCAACTGGTGGTATGTTTTTGTAGCACATGCAGATAATGCTTAAGCTGGCTCTAATCTATCTAGCTCAGATAAGAACTGCTAGGAAGGTATGATACCATGGGTTTTGGTCTTGGCTAGCAAACCAGGCGCATACCTGAAATCAGGCTGGCTGGTAGAAGCTGCACTGAAGTCACCGTGTCACTATGTCTGCCAGAACCAGGTACCTTAAAGCTGCAAATCCTGCAGTCTCATATCAGTTGCAATGCAGATGTATTCTGAGAGATTTAYTCCTGACGAAAGCTAACAAACTGAGGTAGAGTTTAGTATGTTCTTTTAAAAGAGGTTGGGAACAGTACCAAAAGTATAATTAAACCAGAGAGAGTTGGAGAGCTAATTAATCACACATTGACAAGATCTCTTTTGCTGAGACGTTTCACAGAGAACATTAGGAGTGCCTTCCTCAGGTACATGCTTTGCGAGTGAAGAATAAATTAGTAGGAAATTGGCTGAACACAAGGGAAACCTTGGAATGGAGCTGGAGATTGGACCAAGCTCAATGAGACTGGGCTTTTTCTTCATCTTTAGAAAAGGTGAATTAGCTATTGGTGCACCCTGAAGATCATTTGCAGCACRACAGGAGTGAAAATGCTCTTGAGGATGCTTTTTTCATAACCGTGTGTCCAACATTAGACATCTAAATAATGATTTGACTTTCAACGATAGTCAGCATTCACAAGCAATCTTTGATTTCTTGCCAGGAAGGGACTGATCCCACTAACACTCAGCTATTGCACTTGCATAAATATATCCATTAAGTTCAAAGGAATTCAGTGGATGTACTCACAGTAGTGAACATCTTCACATACATGATGCTTGGAATATGTTCATGTCCAGTGTGGTTTCAGAGTCAAAGTTCCTCAAATTTCACAAGGTTTGTAACTTGGGTTCTGGCTTTTATTTAATTTCTGACATAAAGATGTTTCTGAAAATCTCTCCTGCATGCAAGCCTGATTTTATTCCTTGTGCATCTGTTTAGTATAACTTTAACAAAGACACTCCTTTTAAAAATAAAACAACACAAAATCTCCTCTTGTTCTTTCACATTGCTATACTTGGAAAATCCTGACAATTTGCTGACATTTCTTCGAGGTTTAAGCAGTTCTTCAGGGAACCACTAGCAACTGATACAAGCATTAGTTTTGTAAAGACTCAGCCAGATATATTCCCCTGCCACTGGGACTGTAAAAAAACCCCAATCCTCTTGAAAATCCAGTCAAACTATCTATCAACCTTGGGCAAGCACACCTCAAAAGCAGTTGCAATTGTGGCTGGAATAATCGAACAAAGCCCATTGCGAGTCCTGGAAGGACCTTACGCACTCCCTCCACCAGATAGTGCTGTTTCTCCACCGAGCTGTTGAGGATTCACAGGCCAGGGAAAGGTCAGGGGCTGACTCAAGGTAACAAACCGCCTGCAGCTTGCTCGTCCCTCCCTGCCACTGCCACTGCCACTGCCACTCTGCGTGAAAGAGGGGAGGCGCAGCCTGAGAGGGATTTGCGGGAGTCAGCCCGTGTCTTGGAAGGCTGTTGTCTGCAGATGACTGCGTGCTGGTGTTGCCATCGTTGCTATCCGTTACCAGTTTGATGTATTTTCTTTCCTAAAGTAAGAATGCAAATAGAAGCTGATGCAAATAGGCAGCGCTTTTATGATCTCTCAGGGGTCTTTTCCTCACAGCTTTACAGGACACCCTAATGATGCAGTTGTCTGCCGAGTAATCGGTCGGACTGAGGCAACGCTAATGAAAAATCAACACACCAACGTGCAGACGCTCCCGCCGGTAAGCAGCGTACGCCGGGAGCCGTCCTGACACAAAGCTACCCGCAGTTTGGTCTCAGAGGGCTGAGCAGAGGGACTTCTACCAGCAAAAGTTACTTCTGGGGAGTAGATGGATCTCCTTAACCAGTCCTGAGCCTGCGTACCCTGTAGGCCCTCTGTGTCCCTTTTAAAAAAAACACAGCTGGGAAAAATACCTGAAGTGTAACAGCTGCAGGGCATGGTTTACTACTCTGCTGTAGCCTTTGTAACAGAGTACAGAAATGCATCTAGAGTGCTTCTTACTGCCTTTCTGCAGGAAAAATTGCTGACATTATTGCATGTGCTGTATCTTCCTCTCCTGACTCTCCCGTGAGAAATAGAAGGAATAGCATTTGCTCTTCAACTCTTAAAGAACCAAATCCTTCCGAACCCACAGCAAGAGAACAGAAAAAAAAATCAAGCAAACAAATATTTAAAAACATTTCAAGTGGAAAATGGTACTTACAGTTGGAATGTCCTTTACTGTCTGTTACTTAGAGGTTTTGAGTTTTTGAGACCACTGAGCCAATTTTTCGGATGAATTTTGCAGAAAGCATTGTAATGTCGCCGAATGTACCTGAGTTACTGGATTTTAAGAATATTGTTCCAGGGTTTTTTGGTAAGTTAGTAACTGCTTAGTGTTAAAAGTTCAGTCTTGACATAAACATGCTTTCCCGAAGTATAAAAAAAAAAAAAAAAAAAAAAAAAGAAAACAGTGCAAGGTATGTGTATTTTCCTAAGCAGTGTAAGGCTTGAGCTGTCTGATCCTAAGTGAGCTTGTAAATCTTTATTCATGCAGGCAGTCTTCTTAGAAAAAATGATTTGTGAAACCAAACCTTAGCTTGCTTCAGCGCATGGAAAAGTGCAGATGGCTCAAATGAGATATCAGGGCCTAGCTACGTATGCAGTAGATTGTATATGTAATTAGCCAAATATAAGGTTTATTTATATTACTTTGTATGCTGTGTTAATATTGTCTGTATTTATGCAGACTTCCATAATACGCATGTGTGATCTCACAGAGATGCTAGGTCTCACCATGGAGACTGTATTTACTTAAATCTTACCTTGAGCATTTGGAGTACACGTAGTTGCAGGCCTCTTAAAAATAAACAGAAAAAATTAAACAGTGTATCGGTTCGGCTTTTATGTTTTCCAATATCTAAGGAAATGGAGCATATTGTTTACATTACCGTTATTGAGAAACAACACAAACACATCCAGAGGAAAGATTTAATTATAGAGTTCTTTCTGACACACTAAATGTAAGACTATATAGCTTAATATATAGTACTATATGTGCTAGGTTGTGAATGGGGGTGGAAGGAAAGGAGTAGGTGATTCTTGTATTTCTGGTGAGGCCTGCGAGTACGGTCCTTTACAGAAATAACGCGATAGATGTATCACGGCTGCTGTGAGCCCGGGAAAGGCTGAATTGCGAAGGAAGACATTTCCCATAATTGGCTCCATATCACAGCTTTGCATCAAACGATTCTGCTTGGGGATTGTCAAGATGATAATGAACATGGAGATTTTACTGTACTTCTACTTTGACTAGTAGATTAAGTGGCAACAGGCACCAAAAAGTCTTTCTTCCATTAACGTGAATGCTCTCATGACCCTTAGGCTTCATTAGTACTGTATCTTCTACCTGGAAACTACTCTGGAAGCACAGATACTGGAGCTATTTCATCAGCTCCAAATATAACACCTGCCTCCTGAGCCACTACCTGTAGAAAGCTGTAATCATCTGTTCTTTGCTCTCCAGTCAGGAATATCAGGTCCAGATCAAGGACTGGGTGCTCATCTTTTATACCTTTACTCGACTGGATCCAGGCAATCAATCGAGTTTCTTCTTTTTAGGTTGCCTGGACCTTCGAAGCGCCCAGCTGCCCTCCTGGGTGCCAGCGCTGGCCCTCGGTTTCTCTTGTGATATTACAGTGAATTCAAATCCCGTCGACGGGCAAAGTCCATCCCTTTTCCAATGACTTTCTCACGAAAGACTGGCAAAATCAGTAACTAAAAATAAATAAGGCAGTAATAATTTTCACCAGAGGAAACCATCTAGATCCTGAGTACGTTGTTCTGAGGAGGAGAAAGCCAGGCTGCACATAGTTTCCCGGTTATTTAAGACAGTATTTGGTACCACGGTGATGAAAATGACTGAAATCTTACACGGTGTGTAGATAACGTTCAATAACAGAGTAAGTACACCCTTTTACCCTTTCAGAAGATTTTTTTTTCCCTTTTCAGTACCCTTGCAGGGCAGTGGCGACTGACTCCCCGCGATGTCCCCTCGTCGGCGCCAGCTCAAAGCCAGCGGCAGCGGGGAGGCGCTGGGCGCCGAGAGGCTGCGGTGGGGCAGGCACGGGCCGGCTCTGCCGGGCCAGGTGACCCGCAGCAAACAAAGGGGCATGCAGCCAGGAGGAGACAGGCGTTCGAGAGGCGTCTTCTGCCGGGCCGGGCCGGGCCGCCACCCCCAGGCAGCGCCTCCCGGCCGGGGGAAGGGCGGCCGCGGGGCGGGCCGGGCGGGGCGGGCCCCGGGAGGCCGCTTCCCCTGGCGGCGCACGGCACTTCCCGGCGCTCGCACACCGCGGGGAAACTCTTCCTCCGGCCCGGCCCCCGCTGACGTAGCGGTGTCTCTGCCGCCGCGGCGGCGGCCGGCGGGCGGGCGGGGGCCGTGTGTGTGGGGGTGGCGGTTGGCCGCGGCGGTTGCCGGCGCGGGCCGGGGCTCGGCGCTGTCAGGCGGCGGTGCCGGGGCGCGGCAGAGGGGTCCCGGAGGCGGTGCTGTCAGGAGAGGAGAGCGAGGGGCGGAAAGCCCTGCGGGAAGGGGCGTCCGCCGCCCCCGCGGCGCCAGAAGCGCCCGGCGTGGTGGAAGTAGCCGTGGCGGTAACGGCAGCGCCGCGCGGCGGCCGGGGGCAGGACCTCCGTGATCAAGCACGTTAATAAAAGCGGGCGGGCTATTTACGGCCGGGGAGGAAGGCGGCCGGGGGTGTTTTTTCCACGCTTGGTTCAGCACTTTATGCTGTGAGGAGGAGGAGGAGGAGGAGGAGGAGAAGAAGGCCGGGGAGGGGGGAGGCGGGAGGCGGGAGGCAGAGGCCCCCGCGGAAAGCCGCCCGGCGGGTGTGGAGGAGCGGCGAGGGCGGCCCGGGGGAGTCACGACCCCAGACGCGGTTTGCCGGCCGGCCGCGGCCGCATTGCTCCCCCCACAGGCAAAACTTTCTACACAGGCGCGCACTGGCTCGCACACACTCACACACACACACACACGCACAGACGGCGCTGCCTCCGCACACTCGCACCACACGCACTCGCACACGCACACACACACTGACGTCTTTTGCGCATTTCCTGCGCTGGAGCGAGCGGCGGAGCGGCACCGGCAGGCGGGCTGGGGCTGCGCGCGGCGCGGCACGGCGCGGCACGGCGCGGAGGGAGGCGGCCGGCGGCAGGCGGGAGGCGGGCGGGGGGCGGCCGGCGGGAGGCGGGAGGCGGCGGCGGCTCTGCCCATCGCCAGGGCGGCGGCCGCCCAGCCGGAGCCCGCCGAGACCCGCGCGGCCCGCTCCGCTGCCGTCGCCCCCCATGCGCGGGGGTCGCTGCGCTGGGTCCTTGGCCTTGGCGGCGGCGGAGGAGAAGGAGGCGGCACAGGACGGGCGGCTCCGGGCTCCGGCGCGGATGGAAGGTCCCCGGGTGGATGTTTGCTGAGCGGAGGCTGTGCAGTAGGCAGGGCTGGTGGGTCGGCCGGTGTTTCTGATTTGTGTGTGTGTGTGTATTGTTGTGCGGCACACGGGCAGGACTGGCGTGTGCAGGAGCCTGGGATCGCGGCTCTGCCTCCTCTGCAAAGGCTGATCCAGGATTATGGTCTAGGTGAAGGGAGAAGGCTCTTGCTCACCCCAAGGGTTGATTATGCTCGGGTTTTGATTGCATTCAGGGGTTTCTGCAGCCGCGGACGCCTACCGCTCCCCGGCGGCCCCCCTCCCTTGTTTTCCGTTAGAAACACAGGCAAGAAAATAAATGTATTCACTGGGTGTCGCAAGAGCAAAGGCTAAATAATCAAAGGTAACAGCAGCAGCAAGGCGAAGAGACCCGCACTGTATCCTGCTCCCCCACTCCCAGACCTGCCCTCCTATTTATTGGCGAGACCTCCCTCCTCCCTCCCTCCCTCCCTCCCTCTCGTTGCGAGTGCGTTGTGCGAGTGTTTAATCCCGGGAAAAGTGCAGCCATCCAGCCATGGTGGTTTTCAATGGCTTGCTGAAAATCAAGATCTGCGAGGCAGTGAATCTGAAACCCACGGCGTGGTCTCTGAGGCATGCGGTGGGTCCCAGGCCACAGACCTTTTTGCTGGACCCTTACATAGCCCTCAATGTGGACGACTCCAGGATCGGGCAGACCTCAACCAAGCAAAAGACCAACAGTCCCGCTTGGAACGATGAATTTGTCACCGACGTTTGTAATGGCAGGAAGATAGAGATGGCTGTTTTCCATGATGCCCCCATTGGGTACGACGATTTTGTAGCTAACTGCACTATACAGTTTGAGGACTTGCTGCAGAACGGGAGCCGCCACTTCGAGGACTGGGTAAGTGTTCGCGCTGTAGATACAGACACATACATATGATTTTCAGTGGCATGGCTCTGGATGCAACATCTGTCTTGCAGAACTAGGTTGCCAAGGGCATGTAATGGCTCTGAAGGCTTTTCATTATTTCCACGCTTTGTTATACTGAGATAGTCATGGTTACTGTATATCTAATGCATGTGGTCTACAGGCAAGGGAGGAAAGAAAAAATATGCTGAATCTAAGTAAGAGATGTATAATTACCACTTCAGTTTCTGAAATTACGTTACATAAATACAGGTCTAGTTATCTTATTGTGTTTGAAAAACCCCAACCAAATGCATCCATACAGAACATTACCGCAAAACCCAGATCCAGCACTTAGACCGAGTTCATCATTTCCATGTGAACGCTCTTGGTCAGCCTGGCAGTGATGAGCCTTAAAAATCCAGACCCGACCTCTGATACGAGGCACTTCGGGGTCTTCCTGTCACTTGAAGGCTCACTGCATCAACACTGATGCTCCTCCTTCCTTCCCCCAGATGTTCTACACCTTTATGCATAGAGCTAATGCAATGCTTCTTCAAATGCCTGAAACTGATAAAAGGGTCCTGGTGGATTTTGGCCCCAACCAAATTCTATTGCCTGTATACACAACGTGTCTAACAGCTTCTACAGCATCTTAAAGACCCAGAGGCTAACATGCTCATGCCTCAGTGGGAGTACAAAAAAGCTGGAAAACCCTTGGTCTGACATCGTCAGATACTGTGATTTAACACGGAAGAATCAAACAAACAGAAAAAGAAACACAGGAAACGTGAATATGCACATTTCACATTTCTGCAGTTAAACAGTTAAATGGTATATCCTTTAAATAAGATGTATAATAAAACAATAGTAGCTGTCTTCTCATTTTAAATGTGCATGCTCATCTTCTTGTGTATTTATTTGTTATGGTCAAGGATACTAGTCAGGGCAATATTTCTTTGGCAAACAGACAAAGAAACCAGGACCAAAGTAAAAATAGCAAGAGTTAATAGCTCTGAATTTCATGTATTCTTTGGGGCTTCTTTACTTAATGCACTGGTATAAAGAGATGTCAGAATGATGGAAAGGCGTGAAAGGGTTAGGCTCTGTTTATACTGATTAGGAGCTGAATAACTTTACTGTTAAAACTTTTATGTTTACAACTTCAAAATATTTTTCACTTCTGCTACATATGTTACATTGTGATAATTAGGATCTAGATTATTCTGATGCTCTATAAAAGCTACACATTAATAAGCTCAGACGGTAAAACTGGGTGATAGGCAGAGGAAAAATAGCCAAATCAGGAAAAGACAAATGCAGCAGTATTGCGGATGTCTTTTACCTGGATTGAATGATAATCAAGTTGTGGTTCTCCTGAAATCAAGGGGGGTTTAATCTTTGAGACCAATGGGACGAGGACGTCATCACAGATTTTTAGTGAAAAAATAATAATTTCATCTGTTCTTTTTGTGTATGGTACATGTTGTGAGTTTGTCGCCAAATCTGGAAGGACCTTGCAGGTTGCAGATGCCAAGTTTGAATTTTGGTGGGGCTGGTGTGCTGGGGTGTGTCCTGGCTCTGATTTTTAAGGTGAACTCAAGCATCTAAACATGTTTCCTTGATAAATAGTGGAGTTTAACAGATTGAGGCCCATTGTAAAGATGATCTGGGAGGAACTACATAACTGAATCAGATAAATGCTGTGTTTTATTGCACCAGGATTCATTGCTGTCCAGCATTCACTGGGTGGGAGGAGACAAGGGAGTGACTACGCTTGTTGTCTATTGATGTGACAGAATTGAGGACATGGCAGTGGATCATAACTGGTCAGCTCAATATAATGCAGCTTCTGAAGCATCACTTACCTCGTTTTGTGCTGTAAATCCTCATAGTTTGGATTGTGTTTGTGTGGTACATATAATACACAGTGTACACCACCCTCCCTGTATCACAGTTAGAATTGGTGGGGAGGCAAGTATTTATAGGATTGTGCTTTACCCCTTCCAAAATCTTCCCATTTACTGAATATGCCACCGTAATTGTAATACCGAGTGTGTTTATTGGATTGTTAATAGATAGGGACCTTCAGAGAACTGGCTCTAACAAAATCACACTGGTTTTTTGTCTGATTTCACTGAGTTAAAATAAGGCCTGTGGTCACGACATCTCTATAGAGTCCATAGTGAAGTAAACAGATTTATTGGTATCTTCATCAGCGTCTGGAGTCTATATTAAAACCTGAAAAAGAGAAGTCGTCTATGAAATGAATGGGTTTCACAGTACAGGAAAAAAGCACGTGGCCTAAACCAATGTTAGACTAAGATCTGCTGGTATGATACAATCAGTTTCTTCTGTTTAATAAGAGGACTAATTCCTTCATTCCACTCTTGGCATTTAAGGCAGATATTTTTGTAGTACTCTCTCCCAACTTTATAACAAGCAAATTAAAAGCAGCAATCAGAGGAACCCATTCCTCCTTACTGCCTGGAATACCAAATAAATGCAACCTGAGAAACACTCTTGGAGTGTTTTTATGCCATTCTGAGGGCTTCCCTTTAAGCAGTCCCGAAAGTTTGAACTAGGTACCACATACTTGTTGAGTGCGTTCAGTGTAATTGCACTGCTGCCCCTCTTTACCTTCAGAACGATGCAACAGTTCCTGCAGGACTGGACTGTCAGTATTTAAATAGGTTTGAGAAAATGCTCATGTGCTGAGAACAGCTCTTGTCAATATATTAATAGCTTTAATGCTTTTGATTTCATAAAATACTGCATGTATTTTTGTAAGGAAATTTCAATATTTGTTTTATAATATCTGCACTAGGGTCAAGGTTACTTTACTTATCCTGTAATATATTTCTAGGTTCTTGTCAGAAGTCCAAAATGCAAAAAAGACTTGCAAAGAAATAATGTTTTGGTTTTTTCCCCTAAAAAGAAACTGTTTCTCTCTTTAGCCAGCTCACCTACTTTGATTGGGTTTTGCCATTGTGCAAATCTTTGTATTTTTTCTGAGAGATGAGGTTTTTAGGAAAATACTGGGTATTTTTCTCACTGTTAAGCCTGTGCTATATACTGATGCCATGGTTACAGTGGAAACACTAATGATAAACAAGTACAAAGCTTGAAATCATGATAGCGTCTATTGTATTAGGACAAGTCAGATAAATATACAAAATCCTGGTTCCTTTTATCTACAGAGTATTCAGCAGTTGCAAAAATGATTTTTAACCTTATGGTATGTATACTCCTTGAAAATATATATATATAAAAAAAAAAAAATCAAAGTTTTGGCCTAAAACAGTGGTTCAGATTTTACTGGATGGAAGCTTTTAAACAAAATATATACTTTTTTTTTTTTTTTAAAACATCAATATAAAATATTTGTTAGGGTTTCTAAAAAAGGTATAGTGACAATTTAAAAGATGGCTGCTTTTCCAGTGGTGCATCAATACAGACATAGCACAGTAAAAGTGTCAGTTTTGCAGATTTTTTTAGTTGTGGCTACACTGCAGTTTTAAAGAGAGCTTTGGATTTATGACATTACAGGCTTTTCTGTAAACACATAAAATGTTACACAGAATGGCACAGAGCATTCAAGAGGATGTTGGTGAACTTACACCTTGAAAAATACAAAATACAGAACAATAAACAACCTGCAAGTTCTGATTGAAAAACAAACTAATAAGATGAAAGCTGTGGCTATATTTTTTTGAGTTAGGTAATTCGGGTAATAATAAAGTATGTCTTTATCTAGCTTTCTTACATGTGGCATATGTAAATGTTGCACTTGAGTTGGTAATGCAGCTACATTTTAATCAGTAGAATTGAGATCAGGAAGGAAAATTCCATTGATAGTTAGCCTTGTGGTTACACTCCTGTGAATTAGCACGATCAATGTTTATGTGTTTGGATGATTGGTAGTATGGGTTCTGAGTTCAAGTCCACTTTCCAGAGCTGACGATAGATGAAATCAGTGTGATTGGACCTATGCCAAAGACTCCATCTAAGGGTCTTAGCCGTTAGCCTGGCTGTACACGAGAAAACCTATTGAGTCGTCCTAAGAAATCCTTTTGCAGGCTGAGTAGCAGAACTCACTAAATCAGTCAGGACATCACAACGTTTAGCAAGAAAAGCCTCTATTTCCACTGAAAATATTTTACAGCTATATTTACGTTAATGAAACAAGTTTAATTTTCTGCTGTCTTAAAAAAATCCCTAACACTGTCAGAAAAATTAAAACACAGATTTCAGTGAGCTTTTCTTTGCTAGTCCTAAATATCTTCCATACTATTTTTTTCTCTTCAGTGCTGCTTCTTAAGATCTAAATTTAAAACATTATACTTTTTTAAAAGCATCCTTTCATTTTCCATTTGATCAATGTGAAGTTAGTCATGCAACTGTGCCACCATTGCATAAAGCAAGTTTATTATGAATTAATGTAATATCTCAATAACAAGTTGGTGATGAGTTATGGGAAATGGCATGGGGAGGAGGTACACTTTTACATACTTGTTGAACTGTTGAGCTACGTATTTTCATGTCATGCTTATAGTGTACTATTGAAGAAATTTTCCTGTTGGAAAGACTAGGTCTTTAAGTTGCAGTCCATACAGTTAGACACCTAGGTTAACGGAGCTCTGAATGTCACCCAAAAGGCAACA
Source organism: Phoebastria nigripes (assembly GCA_035582835.1). NCBI lineage: Eukaryota > Metazoa > Chordata > Aves > Procellariiformes > Diomedeidae > Phoebastria > Phoebastria nigripes. Next base: position 310,965 of record JAYKAV010000411.1, on the reverse strand, counting down.
GCAGGGGAGGGATTAAAACTCTTCTAAGTCCTTGGTCCTGTGAGCTGTCCATGGATGTGAGAGGCAGAACTGTCTCCTTCTAGCACCTCTAATCTGAATTAACTGGAAAGACTACTTAGGTGCTTATCAGAGTTTTTCTGTTTGGTTGGTTGGTGTGTTCTTTTTTTTTTTTTTTTTTTAAAGCCATTTCTGTTGCTGAAATGGGAACTCCTTTCAGTCAGCAGGTGATCTGTTGTAGCTAGCAGGCAGAAAGTGGAATTGCCATCATTTTAGTGCAGGTCACCCTGCGTGTTAACCTCTGCTTGTGCTATACGCTGCTGAAGGTTGGCATTGGGCTAGCAGAGTGTGACTGTAGTGTATTTTCATTTTTATTTTCATCTACTGGCTGAACTTACCTGTGCTGATTGTGTTGAAAGGCCTAGGATTTTGCTTGTGAAAGCTTTACATCTCATCTAAACTGTGGTTCATAGGCTGCTGAAAAGCATTGTTATCAGAAGAGTATTTGTTGAAATGAAAGGGAGACTGCTGTCCTGTTTGATAGGTTTTTGCATGACAAGGCTGTCACTGAGCAAGGTCTGTCAGGTTTGGTGGGCGAGGGTGAGAGCACTACAGGGGATCAGCAGGGTTTCACAGGGACTCAGCGTGATTGTGAGGGTGGGCGGTTGTCAAGAGGAGATGGGAGATTTTGGAGAGCACTTTGTACAGGTAGGGGTCTTCCTTGCCTTCTCCCCCAGCCTGTTTCCCTCCTGTGCCTCCTCTTTTCCCTCTCTGCTGGGGATGCGGTACAGTCACCACGCAGCTCACCCACTACCTCATATCAATCCCTTTCTACAGCTGCATAAATCTACTCCTACTCCCTGCTAGAAGTGTTCTCTCCTAACAGCTCCTGCTTACCTGCAGTGCTTCCCAGCCTGCTGAGAAGCAGTAGAGGGGGAAGAAGCTGCCTCTGCGGTTGCTACTGCAGGGAGAGAGAAAGGGCAAAGTGGGGGGGAAAGGAATAGATGAGGCATGGAGAGAAACCTGGAGGAGGGTAACGAATAGTTGCTGCTGCCCCACATACTCCAGCTGCCCTTTTGGCAACAGCAGAAAGCTACACATGTAGGAGACAGGGATGAGCTGGCATAGGCAGATTGACTAGTTGAAGGCTATATGTTGCTCACTGACCTGTTTTTTGGTGGGTTTTTTTTTTGCCTGCTTTGCTCAGTGTATAGCTTTTGAAGTCTCACTTCAGACGTGAAAAAAATTGCTCAGGGCATGAAAAGTGTGTAGTAGAGCATGCATTTCACTTAGCACTGAATTATCATACGTGTAGGTCTGATCAGAATCTCATCCTATTGTTGCTAATACCAATACCGATACTGATACAAAGTTCCATGTAGTGAAGGTAATTCTACTGAACTCTGTAGAAAGTATTTGTTAGAACAAAGTTACCAGTAACAGAGTCCAGTTCATGGGTATTAATTCAAAACTGGACTTTAAGAAATGTCCAGGTGGGGTGAAAACGATTCCTACATGTCCTTCTTGCACCAGTTTTTAGACAGTGTGTATCATTATTCCAGCTCAGGCAGTTCCATAGACACTATGCAGAACTTCATGGTTGTGAGTAAACCACTGATCTCACTGGGTTCACTGGGTTCACTGGATTTCATGCAGGCATGTGTTTAATCTTTCCTCAACTGGGGCCTGTGTTCCAAGGGAAAACTGAGAATAAATAACATTTGACAACATCCTTTACTTTTATTTTACTCTTACTGATTTATTATTCTTCTGCAAATCTTGCACATGCAAGCCTGGTTTCTGCTTTCCTCAGCCATCAAAACTAAATCTCTGCCCTCCCTGTCCAGAATTCTTTAAATACTGCTGAAATGAGGATTTGATTTAAGTTGGAATTGTAGGACTTGGATCTAAGTGTGATTAGTTTCCACTCCCTAACTAAACTTCCACTTAAGTGAACTTTCTTGGGGTTTTCAAATTTTGAAGGGAGGCTGTGCATACAATTTGTAAAAAATTAGAGGCGACAGCCTTTCTGCTTGGAATTGGCTGGTTGAATTCAGTTCTGCTTTACCCAGTACTGTCTTAATCTCCTTTCCCTCACCCTAGTTATTAGACTGTAAGAGAAAGACATCTACAGTTCATGGTAAGGGAGGTTTTGGAAACTATAGGATATGCAAGTAATGGGAAATCTGTGGTCAGAGAGGACTGAGAAGAGACTTTCTCTCCATCCACATGGAAAGGTAGGGCTGGAACTATCTGGATATGGAATAAGATCAGAAGTCCAAGGACAGCTTGGAAAACTGCCAGTTTGGCGGAGGGGGGAACCAAACAAATCCTTTTGTCAAGCTAGACAGAGCAAGGTCTGAAGAATGGGGATATTTCGCATGCTCTTTTAAGTCATGCAAATTGTAGCAGTTACAGGGGTTTCTACCATTTGGGGGCAAAGCAGTCATTACAGAAGGCTGACAAAAAGTTTTAACCTTGTGTTTGTAAGCGACTGCTTTCCTTTTTGGCAGGCAGTCACTAGAAGATTTAAAAAGTATATTCGGCAATATTAATATGAAACTGCAACTGTAAAGCTAATAAATAATTCTAGAGATTGTGTAACTTTCATGGCAGTTATGTACTTTGCACTATATTTTAGTAAAGCAAAATGCAAATGAATATGATGTAAGAACATCTGCAGAATTATTATCTTCTCTGATCATTATTCAGTCAGTAGCTTGAATTGCTAGTAAAGTTGATTTCTCAGTGTCCTCTCGCTTACATTCCTCTAAGAGTTAAAAAATCTTAAATTATCATTGCTGTGATTTAACAGAAGTTACAGAAGCCAAGATTTCACATATTTCTGAATAGCACAGCTAAAAAACCTAGTGATATTGGCATGTTCCCATTAAATATAACAGGAGTTTTAACGCTTATTTTATTGGAAGCAGTGTTGGAGAAAAGCTACACAGTTCTAAGAGTTTTTCCCCCACTGAACTCTGTAGGGCTTGAATTGTTGAAGAACAGAAGTAAAGGAAGACCATTGCTTTTAGAATTAAAAAAGGCAAAGTTTGATTCCATTGGAGGCTTGCAGGCAGCCATTTCTGCCTTATATCGGCTAACTTGAGCTGATTTAATTGTTCCAGACAATAGAGTCATTTTGGTTGTTTCTGGTGTCCTGCTGGGTAATTTCATCACAGGCAGGAACAAAAAAGCGTGAATAATGGCTAGATGTTACCAAATAAATTTCACGTCTGCATTGTTTGAACAGTGAGCCCCCATTGTATCTCTGTATCTTAAATGAAGAGTAGGCAAACTTAATACTTAGTGTTTCCAACTTTATACTTTACAGTATAAATATGTAACAAGCCTCTTATCATGGGGGACTAGGGTTTCTTACGCATTTTAGAACTCTTCATTCTTCAGTACATTGGCCTTTTTTATGTCATTAAAAAATATATGGCTTTGTCAATGTTAATATTTATAAATATTTTTAGATAGTGACATGGTAGCAGTGAAGCAGATGTAATGGTGGTGGAGACATGAAGGGAAGACTGATGCATACTCTGCACAGGTGGTGAGGAAATGGTTGGAATTGCTTTGCTTTGTTTCACAGATTAAAAGCCAGCAAGACAGTGGTGTTTTCTCCTTCCTTGTTTTCTTTCAGTTTCCTCTTTATCATCTGTTCTGTCTTCATGCTGCCAACTCTCCATCTTCCTTTATGTGTTCTGGCTTCAAGATGGTCAAGAAACGATAGGGTGACCTTTACAGGATTGCATAAGATTTTGATGTTGGCAATGCTAGCAGGCTACGTGAATGAAATGTCCTGCTATAGATCTCTATAGAGACCTAGTGCAAGTACAGTTTTCTTGCTGGGACCATGTTTACTCATTTCATAAGTCTTGGTGGCACCTGTCAACTTCCCTTTATTTCAAGGTGAGATTGATCCATGGTCTTTGAAAACGATGTCTGAGAATGTGTTGGAAAAGGAAAGGCTAAAGGTCTTAGTGTGTCCACTTTGTTCTCTTCCTTATGTGATTCTAGTTGGATTTATTGAGGAATCTTTTTTTTTTTTTCTTTTCCTCTGGGTTTCCTTGCCTTTTCCTTCCTTGTAACCCTATAGTGCCTTGGCACCTCTTGAACATTTGACCTCATGGCCCACTTCTTTTCTCCTTAATCCACTGCTGTCACCTTGTCCTCAAGTCCTGGCTGTCTGTTTTAACTTTTCCTTCAGTTTTCTTGTTACTACTTTCCATATATCCATATTGCTGTAATTCCCACCACTCCAACTCCTTCCCTCGCCTTGTCACTCTGGTGGACCAGTGAGCTCCTTGTGTCAGTAGGACTCAGAAGTATCTTCAGTATCTGAAGCTCTATGGGATTTGCCCAGCCGCTCTCATCCAGAGCATGTCCCCGCTGTGCTTCTCAGGAAGCAGCAGGGAACTAACTGATCAGACTGGTGGCTGTCGGAGCAGTTGCCTTCAGTCAGAAGTGATGCACTGACTTTCCAGCTAGTTATATACAGAAGTGGTTGAAGGAGGAAGTGTAATACAGTGGCTTTGAACTTCAAGCAAAATGCTCTGGTTTTAGCAGAGTCAGTGGGATGCTGAAGGAACATGATCTGTCCCTGAAAACGGGACTCTCCCAAGCAATGGAAACCCTGTTGTAAAATTTTAGTTGGTACCGGCTGTTGGGATTTTCAGGGACTCCTAATCGCAGAAAATGCCTAGTATTGTTTGGTATTTTTATTTTATATAAAGCAAAATTATGGTTTCTGTCTTCAAAAAATTATAGTCCAAGTACAAGTCAAAAAAGGCAGATTGGGGAAGCCAAAAGAAATAATAGGAAAATGCTTACCAGTGTGAAAGGCTGTAGTGGTAGCTTAGCAGCAKCCTATCAGTTCAACTTTGCTTGGTGTCCCTAACTCAAAATCTCGAGGGGAGAAGCAATAGTGGAAATTTTGCTGGAGATATTTGGAGATCCTGATGCTTTGCATGATGTGGTGTTTCTCTTCAAGGAGTTGACAGGATTAGAGGGACAGCCCTTATGATCTAGTCCGTGGTTCCCAAATTTCTAGTTATTTCTGAGTATCCCATACAGCTTTAAGAATGTTTGGGATCACCCACTTTTAGGGAACTACAGGATTTTTCTGTATAATTCCATGAAAGCTGGTATTAACTGTATTATTACATTTGAACTTTTTTCTTTATTAGTAGCTGGGTTAGAGCACTACCAGTACAATAATCAAATACAGACACGATATATAGGGTTAATCTTATCTACTAATGTCACTGGACTGAGATAAGCTTTGTTAAGTTTTGTTCCACACCTTTACTCTTTGTGCCAGCAAGTTCTCAGAGCCATGGCAAGGCTCTGAGAGGAGGAAGGAGCAAAGAAGAGTTTTATTAGCCTCTCATACTGATTTTGTAGAAGTGTTACCCATTGCATCAGAAGCAAGCAACAGTGCTTTTCACCTAAAGAGCAAAACCTTGTAGCTCTTTCTGATGACCTTTATGCAATACAGTATTTATTTTTTATATATATATATATATATAGTAAAGTCCATTACTTTAAAAAGAATATTGGTTTAGTGGTCATATTTAGCAGGTAGCTTTGCATGCAGGTAGCTTTTGTAAGGCCATGTAAAAGGTTTTAAAATACAAATTCAGCTAAACTGATTTTTAACAATTCTGTGGTGCATTAGCAGCCCAGACACCATGACCTAGACGAGTGCCTATGATCTCTTTAGGTCCTCTTTCCTTGCCGGTTCACACTCATTCTTTGTGTCTGCTTTGCCTGTTTGTTGCAAGATGCCTTGGGTAGGGGCTATCATATTACCTTCTTTTATATATCATAGCAGGACTGTGGGGTCCTGATCCTTTTTTGAAAGGCGTTCACTGTACAACAGTAGTATGGTATAAAAAAATAGATCAGGTACAGTTGACCTCTGTTTGTCATCGCCCACTGCAGTGCAAAAAGCAGAAACTTTCCTGGGTTGGTTTTGTTGGTAAGTAGATGTGTGAGTAAGCAAAAAACAATATACCTTAAACAAACATAAGAGAAGTTTAAGTCTGTAGTGTGTGCTGTACACTAATGACTGGAGGGCAGACAGGGCATAAGTTGTCTTGCACACCAATTCAAAGCTGATGTTCCTATATTGATTTTAATGGGAATTTCTTTGAGTGGTGTTCCCTGTTGCTGAAACTGTTGAGAGTACGTGTATCATTTAGTTGCGTACATAGTGATTCCTCTGTGCTACTAGCTGAGTTAGGGAGATGGGTAGTTACATCACCTTCAGTTGAATTCCTTGTATGTTTAGTGTTGCACTTTATGTATTTCTCAGAATTGAGGCCTACTGTAAATTTTTCAGATATGTGGAAGTCACATGAAGAATTTAGGCTCCTGATTCAGCAGTCTTTTGAAAGTGTTACCCAGCTGTCTTTTCATCAGTGGTTATTTCAGTGTCGTATCTGTAGTAAGCTCAGCTTCTAAACTGTTATGAATGAATTTGTGAGTGCATTGTGAACTGCTTGTGAATTCGTTGGTCAGAACTGTCGGTTCTGATCAATGAGCCTTCTCTTCGGTTTGGTACGTACATGTTTTCTTGCAAGTGGTATTGTTCAGAGCGTTTTTAAAGTAAAAAGAAAAAAAAACCAAACCCAAAACCTTAACATTTTGGCTTTTTTCTGACTGATACTTCATTAGTAAAATGATAGTAAATCATTGGATATTTGAACAAATAAAATGCAACTGATCTCTAGCCTTGTTTGAATGTACTCTGGACATCAAACTGACAGGCTTTAACATGTTCCAACTGTTATATTTGGTTTGAAATGTGTTTACTCTCCAGCCAAGCACTGTTTTGCTGTATCAGTTATTAATACCATAAAACTTTCAAAATCCTTAGTGTAATCCAAAGTTTACAGTTTTTTAAATCAGATTTAAAATCAGATGTGAAGTGTGAGAATGTCATTTTGTCTTTTATGCTGTTCCTGGAAGACCGAGGTCAAAAAAAGCATCTGACTGAAATGGAAGGCAGGCAGAGTGAGAAATGGGGGCAGCTTTGGTGAAACCTCTTCTCCCTACAGCAATCTCCCACTGAACTGTTTGGGCTTCTTCTGTTTCGGACCTGGGCGTAATTGTGGCAGTGATCAGTAAGACAAATTACAGGCCGAATGTTTTGTAGAACTGCCAAAAAGTTTGCAGCTCTTCCAGCAACTGTGAATCAGCCCTGCACCCTGTTTGCAGACTAGCAAGTAAAATCTGCTTCCTAGCAGCAGTGTGCCGGTCTGCAGAACCCCTGTATATAAGCTTTATGCACGGTTAATCAACTTTACGATGCAAGTAATATGAAGTCTCAGAGACATTTTATGCACTTACGAAAAGGTACTTGATGCTAGTGATATCCCCAGTAAGACAGGAGTGAAGTGCTGAAACCTTCTCGGAGCGTGGATGCATATATTCTGGCAGGGTGACAGTTTTGAATGTAGGAGTTATTACTTTCTCTTTGATAACACTCACAATGTGTTAGGTTGTGCAGAAACAGAAGATTCATAGTTTCTTCCTGGAGGAGCTTATGCTGTAAAATAAGAAAACTTATTATCTCACTTTTGGATAATAAGGTCATAAACTACAACATAAGATCTATAGAAGTTTTGGACCTGTGTATCAAGATAGAAGTGATGTGCAAAAGCCATAGAAACTGCAGAACAAAATACAAATCTATACTTTTCAGAACAGAAGTATGCAAAAGAAATAAATGGTGTGTTATTGCAACTTTTAAAAATGTATTTGATGGCCCTTGGGGAAGCAGTAGTTGTCTAACAGAGTAGTTAAGGGAGAGTGTTTTTATTCACGTGAGTCAGCAGAGAAGGAGGCTGAAGCTAAAGTTGTGTGCCAAACCAAGGAACATGTAAACAAGACCTACTGTCAACAGAGTGAAGCCACTTTGTAATAGACCAGATTATACAAATAAGGAAGATCATATTTGCAGCAGTCTTTATTTAAATAAAAGTTTCAAAATGTCATAACTGGTCACAACATAAAAGTGGCTGTCATCAGTATTGCTTGGTTTTCCTTAATGTTTGTAGTAACAGGTGAGGTTGGTGAATTAATTTTCACAATGCACAGAGTGTTCCTGATCCTGATTCTTGATGGTCTGAAGTTTTAGTGAGCCATGAGATAATGTGTAATAACTTCATCATAATCTTGCATGCTGTGAACTGGTCAGACAAGTTTTTACATACTTAGTTGTCCTGCATCTACTTGTGATATAACATGTTATCTCCTCTCTCTTCTGTAATTTTTGCCTTTATTTCCATTCACATAATTCCTTCAAACTAATGAGGATGTCAGTAATGGGAAATGATGGGATGGGCATTCACTCATAATTCAGGTATAAAATCTTCTTAGAAAAATGAATAATCCAGCCTTTTATATCAGTYGTTCCAGAAGAGGCCTTTGTCTGCTTTAGATTTACACATAGTGATACACAGATCTTATCTGTCTCAGGTAGTAATGAAATTCATTAGCAAAATATCTGAGTCTGGAGAATCTTGGGCATAGTCATCTTCACAGCATTCCTAAGAGGAAGTGTAATGGATGGAGAAACTGTATTCCTCCGTGTCACCTAGAAGTATGGCACAAGCATTATGGTTTTAATCTCTGAGTTTTGCAGTGGAGGTGTCAGTATTCTCATTTTTACGGAGGGGCGACTGGGGCTGAGACCTAGACTACTGAAATAAGGTTTCTGCCTGATACCTTTTAGATATCTTTCTGTCTTGCAGCTTCTTCCTCATCTGTCAATCACTCTTCTTACTCTCCTTTTCTAAAAGAAGGATTCGTACCATCACATTTCTATTTCCTTCTTGTAGCATAGCTTTTGCAGGCTATTGGGTTTATGGTTTGGTTGGGTTTTTTTCTGTTTTAATTCTGCAACCACTTTATTGTGGCGATGCTTTCCTTCAGTTGTAGGGAGCAAACAGAAATGCAGGGCCTCCGTCTTGCTGCATTCTTGACACCGGAGCTTTCTCTGTAGAGGTATGGATCTATAAAACCAGGCTTCCAGACTGTCAAAGCAGAGTCAGTAGTTTGAAGTTGGGCTGCCTCTCTAGATGACTAGTTGGGAGCAGCACCAGCTTTACTGTTACAGTGAAAAAATTGCCACGTAGAGGTATCCTGCATGCATGTACTTGGAGTGCCTCTGGTATTGAGCCTACCCGAGTATGAATATACACAGGCTGTCAAAGGGGCTGAAGAGTTGGATGTGCAAACCCCTTTGAAATGTAGAACAAATTATTTTGAGCACCTTTGAAAGTTGTCATCCTAACTCATAATTTTGTATATCGTTTATAATCCCATAACTGTAGTTATTATGGTAGAAGACAACAGCAGACAAAATGTAAAGTTGAAGTATTTGTTGTTTGATTGTTCATGCACTAAATTCAGAGGAAAGGGGGCTTCCATTTGGGTCACTCATTTGAAGAAACAGAACATTTAATTTTCCATTTTTAGGGCCTCATCTTTGTTACTAGCAGTAGAAAGGCTTAGGATCCTACAGCTGGAGTTGTGTGAAGAGGGAGTAAGTGCAGCTGGTGTGTGCTGTGGAACAGCTGTGCAGTGCAGCAAAGCCTGACAGCCCAACACCTGAGCGTGTTTATAAAACAGATACAGTGAGATTATATTGGTGTTGCCTGCCTGGCAAACTACTAGCCTGTGGTTTACACAAGGCTGTCCCTGGTTTTGAAAAAGCCACAGAGTCACTACACCGGATATGCTAACATGGCTTGGGGTTAACATGTTACACTTCAGGATTGATCCTGGGTGGGATAAATTTGGTGCAGATTATAGCAACTGAGGCTTTATGAATTTGAGGAAGAGAGATTCTGGGGAAATTAAAAGGAGATGTCAGTTTAGCTACTCAGAGTTGCTTTGCAAAATTATTCATTATTTATTGTGTTTGGAGCTCAAATGAAGTGGGGGAAGGACAACATACCCGTTGCCATCCTTTCACGGTGAGGAAGTGGCATTCTGTTGGGTCTTTTGATATTGTATATATTATTGAGCTTCCCGATCAGTATAAATTTAACAGCTGGACTTGTAAGTGTAGTAAAGCTTTTTACTTACAGTTCTTTCATCTGAAAGGTATTGTGCAGACACTACAGAAAAAATGTCAAAATGTGGATTGTCCATCGTACTAAAAGTAGTCAGTGATGGGAATATCAGTTTTGTGGTATTATGTGAAGCCTAAGGCATTGGAGTGCAAACGTGATGAACTTATGGCTTCAGTTACTTAGAATTTTCATCTGTTCATGAGAATTGACTTTAAACTCACAACTTCTGCATTTCTGTATGGCCATCCAAAATTTAATTTTGACTTTGCAATACACTGATCAGTGATCTATAGCAAGAAACCAGCGGCCTTAGACTATAGTCTTACGGATTTGCTTGATTTCAAATGTATGTGGCTCATGAAATTCAATTAGAATAGCGGCTTAAGGGAGTATGTTAACAGCTTGATTTCTTACTCTAGTCTTATAATAGTGTGATACCTTTGACTGCAGGGAAGCTACGATTTTCTTGCATTAGGCAAATATGAGAAGACATGGTGCCCAGATACAACCAATTCTCTTCAAATTCTCCTGCTGTCACAGGTTTACTTTTCCTGGAACAGTAACACTGATTAAGGATGAACTTTGTTAAGACAGAATGCTTTGAATATATACTAGAATTGAATGAATACTAGATGAATACAGATTTGTTTATTAATATTGTTGGCAGGTCCACTGTACAATGTGAGACCATATCAGTCATCATTGCTTCAGTGTGAAGTTAACATTTGTGTCCTGACTTCTTAAAATATTAATGTAGTGTGTTAGATGTTCATCTCAAGGCTGACATATTTCAAAATAGAGAGTGTATGGGAGGGGTACCCGGCAGTTCTGAAAGTATCTCTGCTCACAAACCGCTAAGAGCCGTAATCGAAGACCCCAGGTAGGTAACTCCTTTGTGCCTCAAAATGCCATCTGCCCTGAAGCTCAGATCCCACGTCCCAGGGCTTACATCTTCAAACCCATGGGCTCAGTGCTACTTTCCTTCAACCCTGCTATCCTAAGGGATACTACTATTTTTCCAGTACCGCTTCTCTCTTGTACCTTACTCTCCCAGTGGTACTTGTAATCACTGTTTCATTGGTTGCTGTTTGCATGTCCTCAGTTGAGAAGTACCTCACTTCTGCTCCTGGCAGAATTTAAAAATCATGGTGACAGGCTGCATTTATCAAAACTCCTATGAGGGATCCTGGTTCAGAAACAGAGTATATAGCCACAGAAGACCATGCATGTGTTAGCCTAATTTAAAAAAAAAAAAAAAAAAAAAAAAAGGGGGGGGGTTTGGCTCAGAATAAATGGAGTACAGGAGGGTGAGAAGGGATGAAATAATTTATCTTCGTTTATTTGGATATATATGTCCAACTCATTCTGGATTTTCTTTCCTGTTAGGAATCTGGGAAAGGAGATGCCATTCTCCACCACCTGTGTGTTCTTTTTTTCCCTGGAGAAAGAGTGACTGGTAGCAGCGTTAGTTACAGTTAACATATTTAATCATTAGAAAGCTTAATCTGAAGACCTACTTTGTTACACTGTGTTTCCCAGTGGCTCTATCCAAATGTGAGATAGGTATAATGGATAAAACGCATTAAGGTGGTGAATATGTGTCATAGGAAGAGGTTATGTTGACTGGAAGCGGAGATGTTGGGCAGCCTCCCTTTTAGGGTTGTCTGAATGATAACTGTGTGAAAGCAGATACAGAAGGATAATACGTTACTGAGAGAGAACAAAAGCAAGTTCGGTCAGGTATTTCAATGCCAAGGCAACTCAATTGAGTTATTACTGACTCTTATTAGGATGCCTGAAAAAAGTAATGTTCTTTGCTTCGGCTGGGTGGCCCTCGGAAAGGGGAGAGATTCTTTCCTGCCTTTTGAAATCATCAAAGAATATGAGAGTAATCATTTCCAAAGTTATCTCTATGTCGGAAAGCCTCGCTGTTCAGGATAAGCTAGGGTAAACAAAGGACAAATAGGAAGTGACTTTTAAAAAGTATGGATTTGAACCTGCGAGGTGCTGAGTGTTTCTAGTGAAATGCTGAGCTTGCTTGATTTCCAGTAAGTTTATAGCTCTCAGTTCCTGACAGGATCAGGTCCTAAGATTAGATCTACTCTCTGAAGTAAAATCAGGTTACTGCTGTCAGCTTTTTTTAACTGCCAATATTGCTTGCAGTGCACATCATCAGTGCTCTGTATGTACACAGACATGTACAGCACTTGAGTAGAGATAGAAGCTGATCTACAGGGACTGTATCACTTCCACATTTTCATTGTCTGTTGTACTAATAAGAACCCTGATATGAAAATGAGACATCAAGGGGGTAAAGCAAAATACCAGATGCTTACTGGCAAAAGGAAAAATCCTTCTTTAGTTTTGCTCTCATGTTTAGGAGCATTTGTACATGGGTTTCCCTTATGTAGAGTAAAATAATGGCAAATTTGTGTAGTACTTTTCATCAGTAGATTCTAAGTGGGTATCACTTTGATGAATGTATTGAATATGCAATCAAGACCTTTGGGTAGAGGAGCATGTAGTGGTGTAGTGCTTCACTTTCAGATGAATTGCAAAGCCCTTCACATTTAGCTTTGTTGACTTCAGTGGAGCCATTCATGGTGTATGGGTATCTCAATACACTGTGGCCTGCATGGAGATTCAGAGCTTGCAAAGGATGTTTGAATTAGACTCCTCCTCTCCCACTAATACATACTTTACTGTCCCTATGAGCTTAATTTGCTACCAATATTCTGACTGCAGTCATTGTTGGCCTTATTTAAACTAAGGGTGGGTATAATGAGACTTCACTGCTAGTCATGCTGAAGGGGAAAACTACCTGTTTCTTCACAGTAGTTTCTAGAAGTTAGACAAGGAAATCTATATGCTCTAAGCATGAACTGAGAAATGTACATACAATAGACTGATTCAGTCCTCTCATAATTTATTGCTGTTATGATGAGCAAGTGGCTAAAATTTTTGCATTTGTTTATTGCGGCACGTAGAAATAAAACTCTTATCTGAAATGGTACTGAAGTTTTTAATGGCATGACAGAAATGAGGCACGGTTCCTTTTTTTTTTTTCTGAAATATTAAATCTAATATAATGTTGTATAGAAGGCTTGGACCATCTTGAGTCAAAGGGATTTTGATTAAATTACACCTTTCCCGGGGTTTGTGTGTTGCTCTGTTTTCCATGGCTTGAATAGAACTTGTGCGTTCATTGACCCTTCCAATATATGGATTATAAACGAATTGGAGGCAAAGGGGAGGAAAAATTAGACAGACTTTTAAAAGCAACAGTGCTTAATTCTACCAAAGCTCCTGCCTCAGGCTTCAGTGCTCAGAGTTTCATCAAACAGGTTCTTCTACCTCTGTTTCCTCATTCCTCCTGAAGAGAGTCAAGCTGACCATGCTCAATTAATCACGAGGCTTCAGAGCCTTCCTTCTGCTCCAGAGAAAGAGAAGAGTGCCTCCATGCCCGTGGACCAGCAGCACCCAGGAAATATCTAAAGTACAGATCCTGAGCTATAACCATTTGGGGCGGAGGATTGTTTTCTAGGGCAGCTTTTTTTCACTTGGTGCATGGTGACACCTTCTGGGAGGCCACAGGGAGGCTAAACCAAATTTAGCAAGCAAGAAAGGAAGTTACTCCTTTGTGGGGGAAGGCAGTCTCCTGTCAAGCCTGGGGAGCCTTGTTTCCCATCATGCAATGATGCAAATCACCCCGAAAATAATGCAAATAAGCCTGGGAAATATGGCATATTCCTTAATATACAGTAGTCTTTAGAGGACAATATTGCATAATCATATGACATCATCATGTGGGAGAAGTCAGTATTTCAAAGTCAGTGTTTCTTACCTTACGTAAAGGATGATCTTAACACTGAAAGGAAGGTGCTAGAAAGGGGAGCTGTGCTGGTAGTTGCATTTCTAACCTCCTTTAGGGTATAGACTTCCCGTTACATCTTCTTGATCCCTAGTATTTGGTGTACAGGACTTCCGTGAAAAATACTGATAAGGATAACTTCCTCTGAAACATTTGCAGACCGGCCTTTGAATCTCTGGGTTCTCAGTGTGAAAATAAATGTGCTTCAGACAGTGCCTACTCTGAGAAAAGACCAGACAAAATCTTACTCTTCACTGTACAGATAGGATCAAAATTAGTTGAATATTATCGATTAATTTTGAAATGGAAGATATGAGTACCTTTCCTGCAGCCAGGCCTGCAGTGATCAAGAGTTGGGAAAGAACTGTTCCCAGTTTGTTTACCAATACAACAAATAAGTAACTGTGTGATATTTTTGGCTTGCAGACTGTCAGCTTCAAAAGGGGAGTCCAGAAGCCTATAGAGCTTTAAAAATACCTTGTGCTGGTTTTGAATGTTAGGGCTAAATGTTCCTGTTGTTTCCCTGAGTGTCAAGGAACAAAAAGAGCCACATTTATCCCCTCCTCTTCCATAGTATCTGTGGAATGAAGGATGGGTGAAGAGGTACACTCTTTGCAACTCTTACTCGTCTTATAGCTCGTGAAGATGATCAGTAAACAGTCATACCTTGGTTAGTTTGGACTGGGTCACTCTGTAGGCTGTGAAGCCCCTCTCTGTGAGACAGGGCAGTTGGGGGCCTCGTGGGAAGGTCTCACATGGGAGAAAATCTCCTGCAAGGTAACATGGAGCACAAGGATGGACTGTTGTTTGGAGAGTTTTTGAAACCTGCATGCTTACCTGGAGATCTGACTGGGAACTGAGTGCTTCCCCTCTTAAATGAAGAGGATAAAGCTCTGTCCTCCCTCTTCCCTCACCCCTTGTTTTCTACTGGAGAGCCTGAATCCAGGCTGGCAGGGCTGTCAGTCCCGCTAGGTATCATTGCCTGAGTGGGGAGAGGAGGGAAGAGGAAAACTGGGATCATAATTGCAACATTAAAAAAGTAAATAACGTCTGAAATACCTCAGTATTACCCAGAGAAATGCATGTCCCTGATAAATGAGCCTTGATACTGTTGTCAAAATGCTTATGAGAAGCTTATCATTGCAGGGCATATATAATCCTCTGTCGTCTTAATGCATCGGCCTGTGTGTAGTGTGATCCTTTAACTTGGCTAAAGCAATATGCTCACAAGATGTACTGCAAGGTTATTGGGTTGTACCTAAGTTATTCCATACTGGATGATTTATAAAATTTGTTTATGTATGTGGAAAACTCTGCTCCTATGTGTCTTTGACACCAAGACCTTAGTACGTTAACTAAAAAATTGTGGAGGCTCTTCTGATACCTACAGTCCCAAGCGATACCTCATCCTCAGGTGATCATGCGTCCGAGTATGGGCCAAATATAGGCTGAGGGGGATTAGGCAGCGGATCTGTCCTTGCTGATCTGATTATTCAGTAATTGCCCACTAGGAGGTTTCTTGCACCTTTGCTCAGTGTGTTTTGTGGGGGTTACGGAAAGATTTCTTCACTCTGCAAACCTCTGACAGAAGCATGGCGGTTCCTGTTTTCCATCTGAGGCTGCCAGAGGTAGCGGTTATGAGTACAGTATCAATAGAAAATTAATTTTTTCCTAGCTGGTGTGTGTGATCATCGACTGCTTTGATTAACCACTTCTGGGGTTTAAAGTGAGACATTGTTTTTTCCATTCTTTGTAGTGTTTTTGGCAAGGGGTGGAGAAAATATAGTCATTGCTCCCTTTTCTCTCTGAGTTCGTTTTGTTTTCTGCTCTTTGTGCTCAAGCACAAAATGAAATGATTTGCAAATAAACAAAATATTAAAACAAAAAAGTACTTTATATTCCCTCCTCAAAGAGCTTGTGTTGAAGATAAATAGGAACAGATCATATTGGGAAAATATTTCTTCCCCCCCTGCTCCTGAAAATAAAGCAAACCCTCCGTTACTGAAATTTTCTGCAAGTAAACCACAAGCAGGCAGGCTGAGTGCAGCCAGCTACAGGGCGAT
This sequence comes from Phoebastria nigripes, assembly GCA_035582835.1. Classification (NCBI taxonomy): domain Eukaryota; kingdom Metazoa; phylum Chordata; class Aves; order Procellariiformes; family Diomedeidae; genus Phoebastria; species Phoebastria nigripes. The sequence goes on along the minus strand of JAYKAV010000411.1, from coordinate 294,940 downwards.
AGCCTTGTTTTTGTTGTTGTTGGGCTTTGGGGGTTTTTAACTGCAGATTTAGCCATTACAAATTGAACAGCTAAAAACGCATCAGTGTTATTTTGAAAATTCACAGCAGATTCAGCTCAGACCAGGAAGTGAGGTGTTGTCCTTTTAAAGCCTGATATACAGAAAAGGGTATTTCTGACGCGTGACCTTCAGTGAACAGGAATTCCTCTACTCAAAATCTCATCCTTACCATGAACTTCACTGCAGCAATTCATCCTCTCACAGCTGTGTGAAAAGTGACATATCGTGGGGAAAAAAAAAAAACAAACTTTGAGAGATTTTGATCATATTTTCTTAAATAAATAATAAGGGCTTGCAAAATATAGAGCATGAGTTTTTGCTGAAATGTTTTGTGTGTAAATAAATGTAATTTTAAGTTACAAGGGGTTTTTTTTAGTAGAGTTCATTAGCTGACCAGATTGTTAAAATCTGTTTAGCTATCTAATCGTAAGTATCACAATAGAAACTACTGGGGCTTAGGTTCTTTGAAAATCTGGTTTGAATTTTGAGTGGTGAGTGTTTGAAACTCCACGCTGAAAAAATCTGGCTCTGCATGCACTTTTTTGTATATGTTTGCTGTCACTTCCCCCCCCCTTCATTTTCTTTTGCTCTCTTTCTCTCTCTTCAGCTTAAAGGCAGTGAAAGAATCCCTAGTAACTGGCAGGTTTGAGAACTAAGCAAAAATGTTTTTATGACCATAGCAGGTAACATGCCACGCTTAGTCTGTAGTGGAGTGAATTAGCAGTAATAATTTTGTGCAGATACTGAGTATGACTGCAGTTAACTGCATGCAGAAATACAGCCTCTTTGCCAGAGATAGAGACTCTGGAAGGCATTGAATTGAAGCCTCTTTGGAGTGGGAGAGGGAAGTATCTGGCAGGCATCTTTTTTAGGACTCTGCACTTCTAGAATTTGCCAGTTCCTGCTGTTTAACAGCCCAGATTTGCTAACCTCCGGGACATACGGCAAGGCCTACTTTTTTCTTCTCGTTCTGTGTGGAAGTGGGTGTTGGCTAGAGCTAGATAACGATGAAGAGGGGGTATGTTGCTGAGATTGCTCCGGTTTTGCTTTTGCTTTTGCTTTTTTTTTGTTTGCTGGATTATTTTATTTAACCTGGGGCAATTTATTTCTAGTGTTTAATTTTAAAAGCTTGCCAGTGACAGATCACTGAGCAGCATTCCATTGTTTGAGCAAGAAAATGAATAAGTAATAGTTTTGTAACTCAAATTCCTTTAAAAGTATTGCAGCTGCTAATTATGTAGAGCCTGTATTGTGGAGCCTATTTATCTACAGGATGTGGTAAACATATAAGAATTTTTTTCGTGAATTCTCAAAAAACAAGTGAATGCAGTGGATCCAAATAAATGTAAGTGATAAGCCCTAATGAAGTGAAACTAAAGATCTTGTAGGACTTCCAGGTACATTAGGAGAAGGCAGTATGGTATAGGCCTCATAGTAGATGCTGACACTTCCATGCAGTAGCAGTGCAGCTCAATCAATAGAGATCTTTGATCATAGGGCAGTTTTTACATTAATTCATAGACTGGGGATGAAGTAGAAATCAAAGGGCTTATACGATCATATAGTTGGAGAGACAGTACTGTGCCCTTTGTGAGAGATACATAAGCATAGTGTCATATAGTGCTCACTTGTAGATGCTCAAAAAAGTTGCTCATGTTTAAGCTCAATGTTATGTCATTGTAGTGAACTTCTGACAGCTGGTTTTGCCAAAACTGTTTTTAAAAGTAATTAAAAATCAATGAGTCTTGTTAAGGAGCAGGGCTGAATCATATTTTAAAATGCTGGAAAATAAAGTTTATGATGTCTCAATACCAAAATTTATTAACAGATATAAGCCCCACTTTAAAAAGCCTACATAATAGGACTTTGCAGAAAATGTTCTAGCTTAATTATAGTAATGCGCCTTGAATTTTCCAGTGGGGTCATTTATTTTGAGTATATGTCTTGTCTCTTATTACTGTAACTACGAATAAGCCTGTTGTTGGGTATGTGTTGTCTAAACGTTGCACGTAACTTTCCTGGAATTTGTAAAGCTATTCTGTTTGACATTAGTTGGCATACCTTGTTTGCAACCCTTGTAATCCAAAAATAAAATATTTATGTGTCTCTAGTAGCAAAGTACAAAGTACCATATTAAGAACAACCATATACGGGCCTAGCTCTGTTAGATTTCCCCTAGCTCAGCAATTGGTTTCACATGTCTTAAAACCTGCTGGAACTACTCTGAAGTTACAACTTTGAAACCAGAATCATCATCTGGCTTGGCTGTATGAGGCAGACAGAGACTAAACTCTCTCGGTTTTGGGTGCCATCGCAGTTGAGGTGCTGCTGTTGCAAGCAGACATGGACAGAGATGTTGTCTGCTGTGGTTTGGCTACTGGGAAGGGTAGCTGCCACTTCATCACCGAAGTGAGTGGAGCTATTGGAAGGAAGCGGGAGCTTTTAGAGAAATGTATACAAGGCAAAGGTGTTCCTCTTCTCAGAAAGGGGACTACCTTCTGGCCATCCCCAGGGGCTTGGGGGAATTGCCTGGCAGGCTGGAGGAGGAGGCACTGGTCTGGCACCCAGAGATTTACTCACAGCAGGAACTGTGTGCTCCCCCAGGTTTTTGGCTGTAGGAGAGCTGTGTTGATTGATAGGCACCCAAGCTGCAAATAGTGCACTTTTTCTGTGCGCTTTTTCTGGGTTTTATTTGCTTTATTTGGATGTCCAATTAAATATTTGTTTTGTTTTTATCCCTAGCTGAGGATGATATTTTTCCTTTCTTCTGTGAGAAGGAAGCGAAGGAGGCATAGGGAAGGCTGGTGGGCTTTCAGTCTATCTAAGGCTTTAGAGGTATGTTGAAGATTTTCTTCAAGAAGAATACTGTGCCACCCATATGGTCTGCCAAATAGTATTTTACTCTTTACTGCAGTGAGATTTGTTTACATATATCTTTCCCCATCCTATCTCCTTTTTCCTCTAGTTTAAATAATTTCATTGTGGGATAACAGTAATAACAAATTCTCTAAAAATTATGCCAACTTCATGCCTCAGGGTTAGCAAATCGGGTGTACAGAGGTAGTAGGGGAATCTAAAACACTTCTCAGTGTCGCTCATCCATAGCCAGAGGTTTAGGAGGAATAAAGCATAGCTGGATTTGAGTTACTAGTCATGCCCTTTGACTTTCATCTTGCATTACAATTTTTAGCATGGAAAGACTGAATGTAGATGCAAGAGGACTAAGATGCGCACTGCTTGTATTGTTTTTCTGTCATGGTGAATTCACCGCCTGATATTCTATCATGGCATAAAAATACGCAAATCTCTTACTGAACATTGAACTATACTGTGACATGGTACTTTGCTTATAGACAGGTAACCGTTTATCTTATGGGGTTTTTTTTGGTATCTTTACACGGGAGTTAGTTGCCAGTTGGTGGAAAATAAGGAATCAGATTAACCCCATATGAAAATGGGGTTAATAGTTCCAGTAACTCGAAACAAAGTTAGTTTAGGTTTTGAAGGTGCAACCAGAGTGCTGCCAAACAGATTCTTCCTCTGACTGCACCAGGATTTCTGCCTTTATGAGGGTTTGCAGGAACTCTGAGTGGAAGTCTTGCTGTGGTAGGGGCTGCTGAGTCAGTCCCATGGGAAACCAGTGGGAGGAAACGCAGGGGTGCCTGCAGTCAGGAATACGCTCGCTGCAAATCACAAGTGGGAACAAATGCAGCGGGGAAGAAGCCGGCATCTCTCGTGGTCACTGGGAAGACACAATGACATTTTCCGGCATTGGGGCATGACAGCGAACCTGAATCATGAAAAGCCTCAGTCCCTTTGTAATTGTGGGGAGCAGAGCGGTGAGGGAAGATAGGAAAGGGAGAGGCCATTTCAGGACATACAGCCTGCAGATTTGCCTGGAACTTTTTATGGTAACAGACATTTTAGTATTATGCTCCAACTTCATGCTAGTTGTTGAATATGGCCTATACAGCCTCCTCTCTCTCCTCCTTGAATGACTGTCCCTGTGAGAGCACCTATTTGTGGGGATGTGTGATTTCTTAAAGATTAATGGTTTCCCATTTAGCTTTCTGAATTTGCTTTTGGTGAATTTGTATGAGTTTTAAGTATCATTTGCACTTTTGTTCAAAGCATTCCTGGAAGAACTCTTTGCAATGGCCACTTGGATTATTTTATACCTCACTTTTTGAAAAAGTGAAGACGTTTGAAAAATAAGCATTATAAAGTTGTATCCATTGGTTCTTTGGCAAATAAGAACATGATTTTCATAAAAAAAACTACAGATAGAATTTGAGCAACATATTAGCAAATACATTTATTTATATTTTTCTTTATAAAGATTACTGCATCAGCGTTAACTTCAGATTTTCAAAAAGTCTCAGGCACCTAGGAGAAGAGTACTGAACAGTACACTTTCTAAAAATTAAAATGTTTGATCTGTAAATGAGCAAAAATATGTATCTCCTGTATAGCAAATTTCAAAGCCAAATAGCACACTCCATAGAATTTTATGTATTGTGTGGCTTTGACTGATTCATATGAATGCTAATGCTCTGCTTCTTTCCACTGCTTCGTTTCTGCCAAGAACTGTTTTAGCATTTCAAACCTTCCAGCAATATAAAACTGGAAGGCGGAGATTCTTTGATTTGCAAGGCCCAAATAGCAAAGTATTGATGTATTTTATGCTTTTCTTAATACATGTATGTATCTATTATTAATTCATGTTTGTTTGTGCTGAGAAATAGTAGTATAGCATTAACACTGTTCTGGAACGATAACAATTTTAGTTCATTCCTGTCTTTGTTCCTTTTAATGTAGCCATCCTAAAATTGTGCCTAGAAAACCTTATACCACACTGCAGCATAGTGTTGTCAATGTAACCACTGTTCAGTGAGCCTGACCAATGTGATGTAGAGGTGTTTCAAGCTACATGATGAATTTAAGTGCTATATGGGCCTAGTGGTCTATAAAATATGAAATTATGTACAGTGTACGTTATTTTAATTAAGATATACAGGCAGTGCTAACCAAATTGAATATTTCTTTGCATGATTCTATAATTCTCTTACATTTTTTCTTTAGCTGGAGAGTAGAGAGACACAAAGCTTTTCTGGGTTAGGTGCTTCAGCGGTTGTGGTTAGGCGCTAGTGTGTAGAGTACCTCTGTTGTCAGTAGCCTAGAGAGATGCAGGAATCCTTGTCATTTTTTACTGACACACTTTGAGTCACATATAAAATGCCATACATGTGTCATCGTGTATGGCTGGTCAAACGCTTGTGGGTGTTGGTGCGTGTGCCAAAGATGAATTTTGCCTGGATGATAGCTTGATAAATCATTAGTGTAGTTTCCATTGTCCATGGAACGAAGCTATAAATTCCTTGGCAGTCAGGATTACCTGGAGACTAATATAAAGGTTGCTAGTATAAAGGTAGCTTGCTTTGTTATTTCAGATGTGCGAGTGTGCCAAAAAGCAAGGCTAATGGTCTGCATTCCCAAGTTCAGGAGAAAGCCAGATAAGCAAACTGGAGACCTCTAGCCTATCCTATTTATTCCAGCTGGTCAGGACTTTTTTGTAAATCCAATTCTTATTTTGGAAATACTGATCTGTTGCAGTTTTTTTCAGTAGCCATTTTCACATAATTTACACAGGAGAAATACTTATGAGGTCCTGGGTGGAATTACCACTCCTAGCCAGCAGCTCGTGATGGGAGTGGTTCGATGGCATGCAGGAGAGCACTTTCAAGGTCCTGTTTCTTTGCCGACTGTGGGTTTCTGTGTCACATCTGAGTAGCCTAACCATGTTACTGTTCGGGGATAAATCTCTCTTCTCCTCCCCCCATTTCATTTCAAGACCTGCAAAGGTGATTGGTTTCATTTTAATACACAGAAGAATAAGTTTGAAATTTTAATGGGATGGAGGAGGGAAGCCATTTTCTGACCAGCTCTATGCAGTAGTTAGTACCCTGGGTATGCCCTAATGCTGTGTGCAAATACTTTGCCTGTCTTTAAATCTCACCAGTGGTGGTCTTTATGCTAGGAGAGTGTGAGAATTAGAAATTCCCTGATCTGTGGCGTCCTTGACAACTTTATCTAAACACAGAAGAAATCCTGTGCTGTGGCATATTGTCAACTGGTGTTCATTCACTGCTCACTTTCTTTACGTTGTGAATCTTGTTTTTGGCTAATTTAAACCTCTCCGAAACTGAGGGTGCAGCTGGTCCCTTTATTTATGATGGTGGTAAGGATTAAGCTTCTTTGTACAACCAGGAAGCTAAAACAATAGCAGCCTCCGCCCCGCTACGGATTCTGGGGATTGCCGAGTGGATGGTTGAAAAGGTAATCTAAACTGTTAGGAAGCAGCCAGGTTGATTTCCAGCAGTAGTGGGATTCATCAGGGATAGTTTTCAGATGCTTGGAAAAATGTGTGTTAGTTCAATAACTGCCTAGTTTATAAAACAAAGTTCGATGGCAAATTCCAAAAAACGCAAGACCAGTTGGCTACGTAAATTTGTAAAGGGAGGCTGGATTACTTTCATTTATTTATGGGTAACAATAAGGTGTTTTCTAAATAAAAAATGAGCAAACAAGCGACAATACAACCTTCAGTATGACAGAAGCTGAATCTCCCTTCTTCTTTGCAGCCTGCAGTCTAATAGTTTTTTTTTTTTTAAATTTTATTGGTAGTACTAGCATTCTTAATAAATAAGAAATGATATACCTGATTTGATACACTTTTTCCCAGCAGCCTTTGGTTCACAAATCACATTTCAGAATACTAATTAAAGGGGGAAGCTAGCAAATTGTTGCTAGTTAGTTTTGTTAGCATTAGTCACACAAGAGCTTTTTGAGGGGATAGCGTTGTTCTAAATAGAGATGTAAATCTCATATTATTTCTATTTTTTATTGTAGTTCCTGAGGCTCTAATTTTGGTTAGGCTGTAAGCAAAAAAATAAGTCTTGTTCTAATAGGCATTTCACAAAAAGAAAATTGCTGCCTCAAAGAGTGAATGACATGTTACCCATTTTTTTTCTGGTAGATGATTTAAGTTGAAAGGGAGTAGAGAGAGGGATTAATTTATAATAGTTGAGCAGTACCCAGATCTCTCATGTCCTTGATCACTCTTATCTGTTCCAAGCATATATTAGCAAAGAAACAGATCTGATCTATTGCATCTGACGTGATGCATTCTCGGCTTTCTCTACGATGTGAGATAGTTCAACTTCTCTGACGCTGGGCTATGCAGAAGACAAGAGGTGGAGAATGAAACCATGAAGGGGTGTGGAGTAACTATAAAGAAGAAGGAAGCTGGGTTGTTTCCCTTCAGAACAAAGTCTCATGAAAGTATCGAAAATTCTCTTCAGGTTGTGGAAGTTGCTGATGTGGTGCTTTTAGTCTAATGAACTGGAATGTCTAGTTGGCTCCTATTTGCAGTTTACTTATCCCTAGAGATTTAAGGAAGGGAGACACTACTTGAATTCCAAGATGTCTAGTATTGCAATTTTTACTGTTATTTGTATGTGTTATGTTACTATCTGGGGGCCAAAGATCCATTATCTTAGTGTTATACAAACAGTAACAAATTACAGTTCTTGTCTAAGTGATTCCACTGTCTGTGATGGACACAACAGATGTCTAGGACAGCAGGTTCAGCTGAGTTTTGAGATGGTTTTAGTTTTTTTGCACAGAAGTCAGATGTCTACATAACCTCCTTTCCCAGCCAGAGGTCAGCCATACAGCAGACATCCAAATATTACTGTCATTGGCAAGTTTCTCGTCGGGTGCTGGAGGCAAACCTGTATTCTCCTGGATTATGTATTGATCCAAGCATTTGTACTATTTGATACTGCCTGTTCATTTACTGTAGCCGATGATAGAAAGAACATTGATAATGTTCTGTGGCTGGTAAGTCTTCAAGACTTACATAGACCCACACAATGCAAGTTTCAATTAATGTTTACACAGCTCCTTTAATTTAGTCTATTTGAGTTTAGTCATTGCAAGTGTGTGGCCATGGTGACTGAGCATAATCTTACACACTATAACATGTGTAGTCTTTGATTTTAGGCACTTGAAACTCTAGGCGTGCTCTTGAAAGGTCTCATTTCCAAGTCCTGCACAGCTTTTACTGATTGGTTGTAAAACATGCATGAAAGAGGGAAGAGGATTCACTTCTTGGATGCATATAGCTGGAGCTGGGTTACTTGTGCGGCAGTTCAATGCTTCCCTGGGTAGATAGACTAAAACCAAACTGGTGAAAGTTATATGAAATTTCCAACAGCACAGTCAGATATTAAGAGAACCTTTCTTTTTCTTATGAATATCATAACATACATATTTGTAACCTAATCAGGGCAGTTTCTTAGAGGTTCTAGTTGAGGCTTTGGGTTTTGGATATTCATAATAAAAGAAGTTTCTACAGAAAAATAACAGTGGTCATAGGCGTAATGCCTGCAGAAAAGGGATGCCTTATAAATAATCCTTTGTCTTTATGTTCTAGTTAGCTAATCAAATGTTCTTTTAAAATAGTACAGAGAGCAGAGATGAGTCCCTATAATGAAATGCAGGAAAAAGCTATTTGTCCTCTGATTTAAGATTCTATATGTAACTCTTTACCTAACCTTGGATTTAACCTAAAATTAATTATTTTTACATTAAAGAGTCTTTTAATTTTGCTGGAGTCCTGTATTTGCATGTTAAAAGTAGATACTTTTAGAAAATAGTGACCTCTTTAGTAGTTTGTTGAATGCTTAAATAATTTTAAATTCTGAATAATTTTGAGGCTGCCAGCGTAGTACCTTTTATAATTGTGACTGAACTTCTTGATTCACTTCTTTTTTCTTTTTTGGAAGCCATTTGCCATCTTTTAAGATAGTGATGTTCACACTATAGCTTGGGTTAATTTCTTCTTCAATTTGCATCTCTTGGCAATTAAGGGAATCTCCAACACTGTTACTGACATGTGAAAGGATAACACCATCTGTTGACCTTGAGAACCTGAATTGTGTTTCTTGATGTCCAGCCTGTGATTGTGACTTTTTTCCTGGGTTCATGTAAAAATTCTAGGTGATGACTCTGATGTCCACACATACTATGGATTTTGTTATTAAGCAGCAGTGCGTAATGACAATAACAAGCATAAATGCAGGATAATAACTTTCAGAAGATATACTGATTCAATACATTTTACTGATATTAGTGAGTAATATGCCTGAGCTTCCTAGCTGTACGTGTACAGCAGATTATGAGCTCAATTGAGTCATACGATAATCTTGTTGATGGAAGGCAACTGCTAAGACCACAGCAACCAGATGCCATAGTATTCCTTTAAAGGGGAGTTATTTATTTGTTAGGAACACTGCATAAATCATCTGTTATTTCATGTGCTCCTGGTCCAGTGTTCACGTTTGTCTCTTGTCCTGCTTCCTTCTGTGCTCAGACCAAGCGTATTGCTTGTAAGCTGTTTCTGTTTCTTTTGGTTTGTATTCACCTCTTCTTCACTGTTTCATCGTGTTCCAGCAAAACCTCTGTCGCTGTGTTCACAAACCATCCTAAAATATTTTTTCTTTCTTCAAGGTCTTTTGAGAAGCTAGCCTGTGAGGAACAGAGCTTGTGAAAGTGTGTATGCTGCAAGAGATAGTCCATAGAACATGTGATGTGGGATGCATGCATTAGGATGGTAAAGCTGTAAATGCAAGTTCTAAATTCCTGGTGAGGTAGGAGTTGAAAAATACTATTGTTGTGTCCTGAACTATTTTGGCAGAAACTTCCTATAAAAATACAGCTTCACATACACACCATTAATTTGAATTTTACTTTTTTTTAAAGACCAATATTGAGTGAAATTCTGTTTTCAATGAAGTGAGTGGCAAAGTTTCAAGGAGTTCTTTTGATTAATGGGAGCTTTGCCTGAACTTCAGTGGAACCAGAATTTCACTCTTCATTTTTACCGCTTTTCATATTGAAGGATTCCACAATGATTCATTGTTACTAGATATGCTGAGATATTGGTGAGCTACAACATTTTTTTTTTTTTTTTTTTGTGCTGGAAGGTAAAATCTGGTAGCTCACATCAATATATAGAATGGTTTTTAAAATGCTCTTAATTTCCTGTCTTGAAACTTATGTGAGAGTCTTTAAGCAGAGTTCTTCAGCTATTTCCCCTTTATATCGAAGAACAGCATCCAATTCCTGCCAACACAAACAAATGAGAACTTTAATTATGATGAGTATCAGACTTCTTATTCTTCTGAAAAGTAACATCTGCAGTAGCATAGTAGTCAATGGATTCAGTGTGTAATTTCCACTGAGTTGTTAGGAATTGCAGGATTTTATAGGAGAAGGTACAAGAGGTATAAACATGAAATAATGGATCCTGAAGCTGGAAACAAAAATGCTCTATTCTCTGTTACAAGTTGCTTCTGCTGTCTGTGGGTCTAGGTGTTCTTGACTTAAAGTTAGGAAAGCTTCACAGCTGTGGGGTTTGCCTGCACACCTATGGCTGAAAATGGTCTAATTTGCAGAAATGTGGAGGGAACTGTGCACTCAGCATCACTGAGCTAATAAATCAGATTCATAGGCTCTTTCTTTTGAGCAGGTAGCTTGTTGTTTCCATCCCAGATCTCCTTCTCAAAGCAGAAGGGCCATGTCAATAATTAATTAAATAAATGCTTGTGAATAAATTAAATTGATTTAATATTTTCCATGTTGAATTACATTGAGTAGAATGAACCTGTGGAAATATTCCTGCTGGCTTCAGTGGAGATACAGGACGCACCCTTCAAGAAATTAAGCATGACAGTTAAAGTTAATAACGAGTTTTGCTTAACTTCACTTATTTGAAAAAAAGCTGTACTACATATCTTAAGAGAAGGGCATAAACTGCAGTGAGGAGGAATCAGAGTAGGAGTCCGCAACTCGATGCCAAAGAATCGCGTAGTGTTTACACTGACTTGCTTGCAGTGGAGACCTTGGGTTTATACCAACACAGCAGATTACAATCAGTTCCAGTTGTAACTTCACTAAAATAGTCCTCTAAATTGGAAGTTGTAATGAGTTTGTTTCCCTGACACATTCTCTGCACGTACAGCCTTGTGTTTGCTGACTGTGGGAGGTTAAAACCACTAACTGTCTCATGGCGTGGTTAGCACAAAGTGAGACTGAAGGTGTTCCGGTTTTCTGCTGATAGTGAAAAGAGAGCAAGGCGACTATGTTTTGTTCACTTGTAATCCTGTAGCAACTGCAGAGTTGTTTCAGAAGGTGCACGATTTGTACCTTCTTCACTATTACAAGTTTGAGTATTGCAGCTCCCTTGTCTAAAATTATACTTAACCCAAATAACAACTGCACATTTTTTAAACTGTTTTAAACTAACATATCGAGCAAGATAATGTGTACAAATTCCTGCTTGAAATTCCTTTTTGAATCTGCAAGATAGGTAGATAGCAAAAGAGGTGTCTCAGTATACTAGTTTTTACATTTACTTTCTGGCACTTTGGGACACTTTTGGTGTTCTCTGGAAAATTTTGGGTGAATAAGAAAATAGATTCATACAACTATGCAGTATGTTAACATTTCTTCTGTTTCTTCTTTTTAATACCTTTTTAGAATAAAATGATACAAAACCCCAGGGATTTGCATAAACAAAAATGTTAATAAATATTGGTCAGCTGTATGGAATCGTTGGGTTCTTTTGGAGTCCACATATGTAGTTCATGTAATTTGGCTTAATAAATTGTAACAGTTACATAACAGTCACTTTCCAAAAAGAAACTCTAGTGTGGAACTTATTTAACCTACAATACGGTTCCTGGAAGCACTTTTCTGGGTTTATCTCAGTGTAATAGATACAATCTGTAACTTGATTAAATTATTCGTTATCTTTGAAAGTTTTCAAGCACTTCTATCCAAAGTATATACATGCAGCATGGTATGTCAAACACACATTTGTTACCACTGGCTTGTAGTATAAAAGAAAATATCGGTTAATATCTTTATTTTCTGAGGAATGCCAGTATAGGTCATAATACCAGTTCATTTGGAGTCCCTCTGTTTTTGTGTTGCTTGCTGACTTATGGCTTGTTGAATTAAGGTATGATAACAATATGTGTAATATTGTGCAAATGTGTGGGATTCAGTTGCTGTCTTATTGCAATAGCGTCTACCTGTAATAGTACATTAACACAATGGGGAAAACGTACTTAGAGTAGAAATTACGTGTTGTTTGGTATGTTATATTGTCACATTTGTACCTTATTATGCAATTATTATATTGTACATATTTGTGTGCAAAATCAAATGTTTGTAAGTCCAGTAACAAAATTCTCATTGGCTTCAGTGGTGCAGATTCAGTGCAGTGGTGCAGAATTCAAAAGCTAATACAGACTGGAATGTAAGAAGAGGTAATATTATGCGAGTAGTGGTAATACAATAACTCTCTCATGGCAAATTTTGCTAATGTGAAATTATTTCACTAAAAGGTTAGATTTTAATAGCAGACTCATAAAAATAAATGGTTTTTGGAAGGTTATACAACAATATGTAGGATGCTTCTTTGCCATATAAAAGTAGTTACTGTTGCAACTTACAATGTTTTCAATAACAGCTCAATGAATACTATACATGGCATCTTTTAAAGGGTTTTCATGACAACTATGAGAGACAACTGTACTACTCAAAAAGCATTTTTCTGAAACATGTTCAGTATGGGAAGCCAAGCTGAATAGTACATTTTAAACAAATTGATGATGCCCATCTCCTTCTAGGAGGGTGATTCTGCACACTTTAAAGAATTTGAGGTGGGCACAATATATCTTAACACATTAAAGAAAGGGCTTTCAACCTCTTGGCACATTTGGTACCAGTTAGCTAGACAATGAGCTCTTTTTTGGATATTTTCCATCTCACATGCACCTCTGTGCGTGAAACTCCAAACTGTGTCTTCTAGCTGGAAGGAAAATATTCAAGGCTCTTGGGCTGAGCAGTGAAAGTGCTTTATTGATTAAAGAGAGCATGGATTAAAGACAAATTCAAGCTAGAATAATTATTATTCTGTCTTGACCAGAACATAAGAGCCAAACTTTTTTGTACATTTATGTATTTTAATATACATTACCTTGAAAATTAAAAAAAAAAAAAAATTTTTTTTCTGGAAATAAAGATTAAGCTTTTTATTTTAGATCAGAGCATTGTTTTAACACAAGTTATTTAAATACTTAATGCAGAAAACTTTCATAAATTATTTTACATTTTGGAAAATAAAGCTTCAACCGTAAAACAATATGAATATGATCCATATTCATAAATAGGGTCTGATATTATGAGTCTGTATCTTTGATGACATAAATAGAGTCTGATATTATGAGTCTGTATCTTTGATGATTAATCTGCCTGTTTGAAACTTTTTACAGGATTCTTCTACTGAAAACTTAACAGTCCTGAAGGAGTTGCCTTTGACTTCCACTCGTTAAGGCATTCGCTAATCAAGTTTCTTCAAATGAAGAAGGCTAAATGACTGTCCTGAACTGTAGTTTTTGAATGTCAGGCATCTGTAAAATGAAGTTCTTCCTCAAATCTTGATGAATAGAGTACTTCATTAATTGGCTGAAATAGCTTTAAGCATGAGAATACAGTAAGAAGTTCTTTATCTATAATTAATCATATAAGATGGTATTAAACATCATTGGAAGAAATTAAAGGCCTTGAATAGAACTTCATCTCAAGTCATGCTGGAACAAACATAGAAATGTTTGCAAATTTTAGATCCTCATCATTGTCATCTGAAAAGTTTCACAGGAGAGGCAAATTTATATAACTTGAATAAATATGGGAGTTTGGATACACAAGAAGTAGTTAAGCAGCAAATTCACAAGTAAAACCCTGGCTGAAGTTGCAAGTTTTCTACTGTAAAAAGAGCAGGACTTCAGGCTCATCTGTCTTTATGTTTCTAAAAAGTATATTGTTGCAAATCCAGAATAATGACTTCAAGCTCTTTGTGAATCTGCACCAAAGCCCACTGCCAGTCAAACCAGTTCTATACTGGCCACTGGAATCTAAGAGTGGTGCTGACATGGGGTTAATCACAACACTTTCTTGGATTACTGCATTCACCATCCCTTAAATAATACTAGTCCTTAGGCCACCTTGGTTATCAAGGAAAGAGTATAATGTTAGCACATGCAAATTTTACAGTATAGTAGTCATGAGTAAAATTAATACTGGAAGTTAGAAGCTTCTAGCCACTTAAGAAGTTCAAGAACAGTGTTCTTGATGTGATAGTGGTGGGAAGATGGAAAGGTTGTTTTGGGAATGGAGTGTGACAATTTTGTCCATGACAAGATAGGAAAAGTCCCGGAGATTGAAAATTGAGTTTATGATAGGAATTTTTGACTATAGGATGTGTTGGTATCTCTCAGTGGAATTGAAAGAGGGTATACTGTTGTTTGCTCCTGCCTTGCCTAATTATATGAATCTCAAGTTGTTGGGCTTCTGGTGGTCACCTCCGAAAGCTGGAAAAAATTCTTTTTTATCTTTGAAACATATTTTTGCTTCTGATTTTTTTTTTCCTCCTAAGATTTGACAAATGTCACAGTTAGAAACACAATGTACCCAGACTATGGTCGCACTGTTTAAGTCATTCAGACTGTTTAGGTGTACCGTATGTATATGCTAGCTGTTCAACTGATTGATGTTTCTGGGGTTGGGAAGTGTTTTTAGCCCTGATTGTACTGGCAGGGGTACGATCTAGGACAGGACCATCCAGGATGGGAGAGGTTTTTTTTTTAACCTGTCTAGGCTGTCACAGATACTTAGGCTATCTCTGATTGCCTCCATCTCTCTGGGATCTATCTTTGGTACTTTGAGGTGTTGGTTTTGCAAAATTTCAGTCTCTCTTTTTCTTTTTTATCACCTTCCTGAAAATACTTTATCCTAGAAATTTCTATTAAATGAAAGCGTGGTTGTTCAAACAAGTAGGCAAAGGACTACTGTGTGTTTTATCTGCAGAGGATCAGAGTGATCCCAATGTAAGGTATACCATCTCATCTCTGCTGTTACCCAGGTGTCAGTACATCTCTGCTCAATTCTTGAATTCAGCTAGACTGCAGAGGGTACTGCTGTGATTGTGCCCTTCACTAGAAGGCACTCCAAAGTCCGTCCTTTCGCATTTTTGTCTATTTTTTGGAGAATTGTGGCACGGTTTTCAAAGTCACTCCACACATGCAGCTCCCACAGATCTGCATTAGTCAAGTTATGCATATTCTGGTGTAGCCCATTAGCAGAAGGACCCACTACTTCTCCCAGACGTGATTAACCAGACAGCCAGCAACCCGTGCTGTGAGATGATGATCCCAGAGGTGGTGGGGTCTGGAAGGGCTCCTCTTGAGGAGAGGCTTGAGTAGGCGGTGCTGAGGTGAGAGATGCGGCTGTGAGATACGGTAGTGGAGAGATAATGGTGAGGTACAGCCTGGTCTAGTAGGAAGGTGGTATGCAATAGGAAGAAAATTGTTGTCTGCTGGTCTCTAGGCCAAGACCCTGGAGACGACGGACTGTGGAAGGGGAGAACCAGACTTGCATTGGTGGGCAGAAGGGCTCTTCTGCCAGACCTGGCTGTGGTGGGTGACGAGGTGTTTCCCTTCGACACATAAAAATGAATGTGTGATAATACAAACCTGATGGAAATATGGTGTATCATTTGTGTTAACAGTAATTTAAATGTCAAATGCTCAAAGCGTTAATTGATGTAATAGTTGGTGATAAGTGGTATTTTGAATTATGGATGCACAGATACTTACTCTTACAATAGGACTTCTGTTTCATTAAAAAATGAAAAATATCTTTACATTGTTATGAACATTTAGTCACAGGAGGGTTTTTCTGGTTTTTGTTTTTAATTTGATGCACATATTGCATGAAATTCAGCTGGTGCTTTAATCAGTCATTTGTGTGTGTGGAGATATGAGTGGATATGAAGTTTGGTTCAAAACTACATGAGACTGTAGCCAAAAAATTGTGTTTCATCTGCAGAGTGCCATTTAAAAGGAATGATTTCACAGGATGCCACAGAGATGCTGTTGTTGTGTGTCTGACAAAACCTATGAATTTCATGCAAGAGACATATTTTTTTTCTGTTCACTGTTAAACTTCCTACATGAAGCATGTTCTTAATATTTAACAGCTTTTACTACTTTTTTTTTCAGTGTGGTACAGAGTACAGTCATGGCTATGCCATGATCCTTGCTTCCGATCAGAACTTCCCTTAGCTTCCTTACCCAGTCTGTACTATGAACCACCACATGTATTTGCATTTAGTATTCCTCATGTCCGGGATTTCAGATTGCTGCTACCTCTAGCTTGGATTGGCTAACGTAATGTGGAGGCCATGGTCTTCTTTCCATTTTACTTTGCTAAGAATTTCCCATATTCATAAGTTGAAAACTTGTCTTGAAAAACAATCCCTCATAAGTGTATGTGTTTTTCCCATGTGCCATGTTTGTTAACAGATTACAAGAAGCAATACTAGACGTAAAAGTTCCTATGAAATGCACTGCTTTTGAATACCGATTCCTTGGAGCTAGTGGTTTGGTGTACGTTCAGAGCTCTGTCAGCTTATCTTTTTCTGTAATAGCTAGTGAGCCATTCATCTCAGCCTTTCTATCTTGTCTCTCCCTTATGCCCACTTGTGGAGTGAAGGGGACAGCAACTGGTATTTTGTATTGTATAATCTTTTCATTATAGCTGCAGCAACACAATCTAATTGGCAGCCAGAAACCCCACGAAGTTAGTCTTTCTGTCACCTTTCACTCATTTTTGAAATTTTTTCTGTCTTTTAAAGAAGTGCAGCTGAGCTTCTCTAACGACAGTGCTTCCATCTAAATGAGGAGGAGAAAGAGCCTTTCTGCAGTATGTATGGTCTCCACAGCGTTGTCATGAAAATCATGTATAACTTCTTGGCATCTGTGCCCTGGAGACCAGGTTCAGCTGACTTCAAAGTAGGCACCATGCCATCTGAAGAGATGGATATTAATGTAAGCATTGGATATAGGTCTTTCGGACATGGTTCCCAGTTCCAAATGTTACAAAATGTTGTCTGTCCTGAACTTCTACCTCTGGGTGTAAAGGATTTGTTGTAAATCCAGCTCAGTGAAGAGTTAGCTTTACAATATTAGAAATTTCAGTCTTGGATCAACTGTGTCATTTGCAATGTTGGATAAGGGTGTGAAGTTGCTCAGAAGAACTTGCTTGTATTTTTGGAGGAGTTCCCATGAGCAACAGATGAAAAAAAGCATCTGTGGTGTTTACCACTTTCATATGAATAAGTTATATTGTGAAGCCACTGTGGAAGAAAAGAATGATTTTACTTTTTTATGCGCCCGCAAGTAGGGATGGCAGTTCATTGGGAATCTGATGAACTTCATTCAGCTCACCAGACTTGTCTGTTCCCTTGAGTAATGTGATGGTTATTTAGGGTGAAAGGGTCTTTTCTCTGCTTGCTGTTTTTGTCCTGTATTTTTCTCGTATGCCTGTATGGTAGCAATGATAGATGCTTTCCTAGTCCTTGCTGACAACAAGGTGGTTTTTTGCTTGTCGTGGTCTAAGCAGTCTCCTGATTCTTCCAAGGCTTCTTCTAGGTCCTACCAAACTGAATTTCCTTTCTCCTGCTAGAGTTTTTGTAAGCCCCACTGTGTTCTGAAAGTTTTTTCAGGAGCTACCTGCTTCTTCCACTCTGCATCCTAACGTGAGGTGTGACAAGACATATCCTGAGTGATCTGGTTGGAGTTGCCCAGTGATGAGCATTGATCTGAATTGTGAAATGAAAAAGCATTCGTGGGAGAACAAATGGTGGCATCACCAGTCTTGCACTGTGACTCGGGGAAAAGCATGGAGATGTGAAGTGACTGTGGGCCCATTTGCAGTCATGTGGAGAGAGGCTGTGTTGGAAGTTAGATGCAGGGCGTATCTTTCACTGTTCTCTGCAGTGTGGAGGATATGACCTAAATCCTATTCGTTTTCTCTTTTTCTAACACACAGAGATTAGAATATGTATTTATATTGGAAGTCAGCTCCTTTTCCACATGATCAGATTATTTATCTTTTACATCCTGCCAAAAGTGAACAGAATGCCATTTGCTTGTTTATTTGGCATTTCTAAACTATCTTTTAAAATAATTTCTTTTGGGAAGAAACATCCCCCAAATTGTTAGTTTTCTTACAGCATGTCTAGTCCAGATAATTTCAACAAAAAGTTGATGTTAGCAGGATCATCCACTGAGGTCTTGGCTCTCGTTCAGTCTGTGCAGATGTTCTTTAGACTCTTATCCTGTCTAGATAATAAGAAGCATGCCTAGTAAGCAACTGTGGAGCATGTTAGCATAATTCACGTAATGCACAGTACCTCAGCATTCAGCCTGGGGCTGCAGACTCTAAAAATAGAACAACAGATTCTGCACAGCTTAATCCTACCTGCTTGTTAGTCATTATCTTCTTAATAAGCAACTAGCAGCTACCTTTTGTTTGTAGAGAATCTTTCATTCAAATGGTTCTACTTTTCATTTGGGAATGAGGCCGGGGCTTTGACCATCTTCTTCAGTAAAGTGTTGTGGATGTGTGTACTGATACTAAAACAATCGTAGTTAGATGCAGTTTTTAGTATTTCTCTTTTAGTTTATGTAAACTCAGAACAAAGAGGAACAAATGTTGCTTAGTAAGAGAGGAATAAATTAAGTAGGTGCAATGCTGTGATTTTTTAAAAAGTTTTTCAATTCAGTTTTTCCTTGGGCAAGTATATTTGGTAATGGCAAGATTGTCTTCTCTCTTTAAGGACATGCGGGTTGTAGGGGAAGATGCAGAGAGTTTGCCCTTCTGGCAGACATCCTTTCACCCATACCTCTGCTCTTCGGAGGCAGCATACCATGTCATTATTATGCTGAGGGCTTTTGCCAAGATAAAAGAGATTTACGCATGTTGAAGTGAAAATAGTACATGAGAACGGCAATCAAAAATATTTATGGCAATAGGTTGGGAAACGAGCAACTTGAGTTTAATTTCTGCAACTTCCAGAGATAACTTTTATAATTTTAGGAAGTAACTTAAGCCCATATTCTCAAATGCACCTTGCCTATTTAATTTTATAGTTTTTTGGTCCTGGTTTCTGTATGCCTCAGTGTTTAACACAGAGAGGATAGGGCTTTCTTTGTCTCTTTCTAAGCTCTGTACAAACACATACACAGTCTAATGAAGCTCTCAAGCTTGGTTTGAGCCTCTAGGTCAAGCAGTAGTACAAATAGCCTACTAATGGAAGGATAAGAAATGGGGGAAAAAAATTACGTAGCATTTATGAAAACAGTAACAAGGCTGAGAGGACAACAAAAAGTTTTCGGAATAGTTGTGGGTAAGATCTGCAAGAGCAGTTCATCCCCTAGGGATACATATGTCCTGTTCACTCCATTTGTTTCTTTTTGAAAATAGGACTTAGACATCTGAATCACTTATGCATTCTTGAAAATTTAATTGGTTTATAAATATGGATCAATATACTGGTAACATAGCAGCTGGAGTTAAGAAATGCAACAAAGAAAGTGAAATCAGTACTTTTAAATTCCAAGATAAGTTTATTACGTGTGCTAATGATATATATGAAATTAAAACGTTCATATGTTTATAAACTGTATCTGCTAAAATATAATTGGCTCTTGATGACTTTAAATAATTTGACTTTGTTTTCCCTTGTTTATACATCTTGCTGTCAAGGATGTATTACTTGAAAGAAGAATGAAGATGACCAATGGATGAAAAGTTTAGGTGGTTTCTGAAGTTTATGTGACTTAAATTCTAGATTTGGGAAATTTTATGGTTTAATCTGAGAGATAGATGAGAGCTGCACTGAAAAGTGTCAGTTATTGGTGTTGTTTCTGGACCATGATTCCCAATGTAGCTAATGTTAATTCATCTGCTTTTAAAAGTTCACACAGGAATCTTGCTAGGGACTTTTGAGTCCTCTAAAACCACTGAGGGGAAAAAAAGAAAAATATCTTGTCTGGAGTTGAACACTCTTCTGGATATGCATATGTAAGATACGTGATTTACAAGGCTGAGAGTGGTAGTGATTACCTAACCGCTCCATTGCTGAGCTGCAGGAATTTGTGACTGGTAGACCAAATTTTGACTGGCAAACTGGGACATCTTTCAGGACATTGTAAGTATTCATATTCTGAAAATCGAGTCCATTTCAGTTCCTCCTGTAGGCTCCCAATATATGAGCCATCCAAAACCATTAGCTGCTTTTGAAAAGCTTTCCCTACTTGCCTGAGGATAATATGGTTTTACATGGCACATAAAGCTCCGGACTTGCTGTTACTTGCTTCTAATACACTGAGTTACAAGTTAGAATTTGACCATTAGGTCCTTGTTCTGTTTTTCTCAGTTTGTACATATTACTGTCAGTGCCAGAGTGGCATGGCTTTGACTTAGCTCCAGTTGAAGGTTGGGAAATGTCTGGTTATTTATAACCAGCAAGCACAAATCCTGTCTTTTCATGTAGCAGTAGTTGCACGCAAACATACTTCAATATCATTTTGTTGGTTTTGAATATACCTATCTGGTCTTTGCATCAGTCAGCAAAACTGGAGATGTCAGGTCTAGTCTAAAGCAATTCAGCAGCAAAGGCTTGATATTTTGAGGGAAAACTTCTGTGAGATTGATGGATTGCATTGACTTCTATTACACATAAGCGTGAAGTTAGGTTAAAATTTGTACAAGGGGGTATGGCTCAATGATAACCACTGAAATGTCAAAAGGATTTCATGCACAGACAAGTTATATTTAATACATATTTTATGATGCAGTTAGTTCCTAAATATGTGAAAATGATCATCTGACAAACTTTATACACTGGCATCTTCTTGTACTTGGCACATTTTTGTTTTAAAGCCTGGCTCATGTTCCCATGGACATTGGAGTTTCTTTTATTCCACTGTTTTGCTTCACAGGAAGTTACCTGCTCCTGGAATCCTTTCTTGCTGAAAGTTCCTACACGAATTATGTTCCAAAGCTTTTTAAATCTTGAACACACCCATAGTTCGTAATGAGCTATCCTCATACGCAGAAAGTATCACTGCCGCTATTCAAAGTCAGAAAAAGAATAACACCCTTGGAAGGTTGGTTTTTAATATCACACTGGTTTTTGTGGTCTGGATGCATGTGATTAAAAATGAGAAGTTGTCACCAAGCAGCACAAATCCAGAGAACTGCAATCTCCTACATATTTCTTGAGTCCCGAGGTAAAAAAAAAAAAAAAAAAAAATTATCCAAATTGCACAGTATCAGTGGCGCACTGTCCAGCGTGAAAGAGCAGCCGCTGGAGCTGGGGCTGCCTCCACTGGAGGTACTCACCAGGCACAGTGGAATGGCTTGGCTGCCCTGAAAAACACAAGCCTGATGACAGGCAGCAGGATGTTTCCGTCAGAAACCAACTGTTGTGACAGAGCATGTGGGAAAGGAGCTGAGAGAGTTCTGGATTCTGGGACATTTAAGGCTTATCTTCTTGTGGACTTGTCCCGAGGGGTGTCTGCACTGATTCCTGCGCTAGCGAGCAGCGTGGCGACAGTGCATCTGAACTAGGTCGACTGCTGTCCCTGGGTTGCTGCTCAGAAGCTACCCAGATGCTTGGTAGCTTTCATGACATGGATGAAGTTACTGAAAAGGTAGTAGGCTATTGTAGTTTGATAGACGTTTTCATTTTGCTGCCTTCTTGGCTCTGATGGGTTTGGTTGGTCGGTCCCTGGGAATGTGCCTCAGAGCAGCCAGTTTCTGTGCTTCATTGAGGGAACTCAGGACTTGGCAGGCAGGGACGTGCTGTGCTATGCAAAATACATTATTTGTGTTTTCTGGATGCTCTGAATGGTTTGAAGACCTGAAGCTATAGCATTAATAACAATTATGAAGTAACTTGAAGGGTAATTTTTTTTTTTTTYTTTGGGGCTTTGGAAAGTTTATCTTAGCATGGTTGTCTTATAAATGCATTAACTTGGGATCTCTGAAAACAGGTGGCAGAATCAGTTTTGCTATGCTCTGCTGGAAGGCCAGTGTTGATGTAGAGCAGGTAGAGGATAAGGCAGGTGCACCTTGTTCAAGGGCTGAGTAAGGCCTATTTCTGTATTGGTAGAAGAGGACATCTTGGAAGTGCTCTGACCTTTGAGGACCTTCAGAAAACAGGTTGCAAATACTAGTTAGCAATGCGCTCCAGGAAATGAAAACTATTTAAGGAATCCTGTGTCTTCACTCAAGCTGCATTCCCAGTGGAGTCATTAGTGAGTCTGTCTGAGCTGAAGAAAAACCTCTGGGATTTGACCCATCAAATACTTAGTCATTGTAGTGTTTTTGAAGTATTTATCATGCCACATACTGATTTGAAAAAATCCAAAAAGTTGTTTAAATGATCCTGGGACAAAACCTTCTTTGTCTGGCTTTCTGGAATAATCTGCTCCTTCATAAAAGTAATGGTATCGTTATTATGGGAGACTGTGCTTTTCAGTTCTGTTGTCCAACACTGGAGCCTTGAACAGTCACCTCCACTGAATAACAGATTTCCCGAGAGGTGATGGGCAGCCCGGTCAATTGATAACAGGACTCCAGTGACATGATCGCTCTCAAGTCCTGATCGAGACTGTAGTGAGTGGTTCTGCCTGATGGCTGTCTGGTCTAGGCATGAATTGGGCAAGTGGTCTGGTGTTAAAAAGACAAAAATTCTTGTAATGGCTTATAACTGATAATCTTTTAATTTTCTTGACAGCAAGCAGTTGAATTGTGCTGAGAGCAACAGCACACTGCAACTGTATAAACTACGGGTTCTGTAAAGTAGTAAAATCAGAGATTTGAACTACTTTTCTTTCCCTGTATGTGACCCTGGTTGGCCAGAGCAGAGGCATGTTGGTGAGGGAACACACGCATCTCAGTTGTTCTTTGTACAAGTGGAAAACATGAACCTGATTCGCACAAGCACAAAATTCACATCTGTAGAGTTTTAAAGCAGCAACTGAAGTGGAGCTGCCGTTTCTGACAGCCAGCCCAGCCCTGCGCCCTGTTCTAACTGGATGCACAACTTCTAGTGCTCAGCTCCTCTTTTATCTGCTTGCAACAAAATCTTTGTTGCTAGCTGAGCTTTTCTCTCTGTGCTAATATTTTTCGATGCGTCTTTAGTCCTATAATTGTTCCACTAAGAAAGCTGACATATAGGTAATTAAGTTAAATGTTTTTTTTTCACATATTTGTAACTTCTGCTGCCAAAAGCCAGCGAATCCCTTTTTTTATCTTAGTGCGCAAATTGTTTCTAATATGCAACGCATTTTTAATTTAGCCCTCACATCCGCATTATTACTATTTAAATGCCATAGCATATCTGTGGCACCGTTTGATGTATTCTGGATAGGAAGGGAGTTCTGCTCGAGCAGTATCAGATGTAACTCCATATGGCATTGTTGTGTGAGGCTAAGATGCTTGCCAGTTCCAATTTGGAACATGACATTCAATGCAAATATATCATGATACAACTGCATTGCAAGGATTTGAGCTGATTGCTGTGCTCTGCTGGTTATAGGAATATATGGTTACAGTGTTGAGGTTATGGAGTATGCTCTTGTATTCAATGCTTAATGAGATAAAGGTGCTCTATATACTCATTGTAACTTTTAAATTTCTCTGAATCATGAGTGTGCAATGCACTAACCATTGTATCAGTAGGCTAAGGGGGGCTTTGTTTGCAGGGTACAACCAAAAGAGAACATTTTGGTATGTGTTCTAATGATGTAATATTGTACATACCTCCTCTGGGGCAAAGAAAAAGAAAAATATGTATCTTTTCTGACTTACCTGAGTCCCTGCTACCAGAGTTACGTCTTAAAGATCCGAACAAAGACAGAGGTAGTTCTGAAAGGGTGAGTGAGGGTAAGGAGACAATCTGTCTGTATGTTTGGAGGTTTGAAATTAAGGTTCTCTTTTACAAATATTGGCACCAGATGCTTCAGAGGGGACAGGTGGTTGGTGGGTTGTTATCTTCCTCTTCCTCCTCTTCGATACCAGCTAGTGGGCCACAGTGACGCAGGGGAGATCATGCTGTACTTTTGAAAGGCTAGCCATGCCTACGGTGATGTGCAATGCAGTGCCTTTTCCTGCCCCTTCCTTGATGCAGGCTCTGGTCTGCTGTCTTTTTCTGTGCATTTGCAGTGATAGTTGCTTCCAGCGGACCCTTGTAAATACTGTAAGACTTGCCTTTCATGCATCTGTTGGCATACCATCATCTATGTTCTCTCATAGTGTTCTTCTGAGTTTGTTCCTTCTACATCTTGCATGTCAGCATCTTCATGGCTTCTTGGAAACATTGTCTTTCTTTTGCTTTCTATCTTCAGCATGCACAGTTCATCCTAGAAATAAAATCCATATCGAAGATTATCTTAAGCTTTATGGAAACAAAAATAAATCCTGTAAATTTCAAGTAATGTGCCATTAATTTTGACCCAGTGTGCAGCTGAGCTAGAGATGTGAATATGTCCAGAATTGCTCCTAATAGGATGGGAAAACTGCATGTAGTAGCATGCTATACAGCAGAGCTTCTCCTGAAAAAGAAGGGATAAAAATAAAGGATCAGAAGTAAAACAAGCACTTATCCTGTTGTTAGTAGTCACAAGTGAAGTATATCAATAATTTAGAAGTCACTGAAACAATTTTAGGATCTTGCTTATGAAAAGACATTACATTTTTGCCTGTTACATTAGAACTTCTTAACATTATTTTACATGTGAAAAAAATTCATGGTAAAAAGAAATAAATGTCATGGCAGCACATGGGCATAGCAAGAACAGATGCTGATTAGGTCATCTTGTTAGTGACTTAAAAACGTCACTGCAGATGGGTACAGAACTGACAGCCTATGCTGAGGAGCGTATCACTGGTAAGTTACACAAGCTGCTAGGGAACAAGAAGCATGGAGACGGAGAGATAAATCTGGGATCCTAGAAACTCTTATAGCAGGCTGAAAAACTGTTTGTTGTCAATAACAGTCCAGAATGCCTGAAATAAAATCCATTTTCCATAGCTTGTTGGCAAGAGATTTTGAAAGAAATGTCTGACATGTTTTCATGCTGTGTGCAAATCAAAAGGACTATTACTCTGAAATCCACATGATAAAGTGTTCAATTCATGTGATAAAATACTTTAAACCCTTCTTAAGGGGACTAAACTTGTTAGCAGATGCTGCTTGACACAGTTATGGTTGCAGAAACAGAGGTACAAACTTAGTGGTTTGTGTGCTGACAGCTGCGTAGCTAAGTTGGGAGTAAACCAATATTGGGTATGACTTGCAATATATTTAAGTTCCTAATCATTTGCCACCTACAGGGTACGAGATAGCTCAGTTATTTTGTGTATGGGGCTATTTACAGAGATCCTGAGCTGGTATGCAAAACATGGTGTGAGAGACTTTGTGTTAGAGGGTAGCAATGACACTGAATTTGAATGATTCGAAAAAAAGTTTTCCATACAAAGGAGGATAGTGGTACCAGAGGCTCCTGCAGCTCTGAGCTTTCAGTAATTTGCAGTGACAATTATTTTCTCTCATGGCTGGTTTGTCTCATTTTGCTTACTCCAGCTGCCCGTTTGCTCAGGTGATATGTAAAGAATTAAGATTTGGCTTTTATACCTATTGAAGGTCATATGTATGGTTGCTGGTCGAATGTTGTGTCATGAAGGATGACACTCAGTTTTGCTTGCACTGCTTAGCAGTAATTAACACAATGCAAACATTAATATTACTTATAGTCTCTGCTCTCAAATTGTAAGTCAAGACCACGAAGAACATGCGATGAGCCTTAAAGATTGTAAGTTTTAAATAACTGTGAGAGATTTTATCTGTCTTCTAGTTTTCAAAACTTCCGTAATTCGTATTATCAAGCTTTGGTCTTCCAGGCAGGGGCTTGAAGGGTAGAAGCTTAAAAAAAAGAATATACAACTGAAAGCTGAAATTTCCATGTAACTGTCTGGACCCCAAGCATTTTAAAAATCCCACAGATGAAACAGTAATGAATTGATCTTCAAACTCTCTCCCAAGTAACTACACTTGATTTGTCTGCATGGTGCTTTTTATGTTTGCATTATAGCTGTGTCACTTTAAAGGCAAATGCATGAGCATGTTATAGGACTCACAATTCCTCAAACAAGTTACCAATGCAAGCCTGACTTCCAACAGTTTTGGAGAAAGAAATGATTCACTGAATACAATCCATAATGGTTCTGCAACCATAATTTTCTGAACACTTTGTATGTCTGTTTCTCTATTTGTTTGTATAGATTAATATGACCTGATCCCAGTTTATTTTATTTTTACATAGAATTTTCTTTTTTTCTACTGCCTGCCTCTTTCTTTGTTTTGACTTTGCATCTGCAGGGACAAAGCTCGGCTTTACATTACGTTAACTGTTCATTCACAAAACTCACCTTTGGGAAGATTTGCGTCTATGCAGTCATTCTGACTAAAATTTCCTGTGTGAAACAAGGAATTTGCATTTCAGTTAGAGAACAGAATTTGTCTGTTTCGGTGTTTTCTGTTTTTCCCATCACCATGGTATCTTAGCACTTGGTAATTTTGCAGGCTGAAAAAGAGAAAGCCAAGTTTATTAAGGAAATAGAGACAGATCAAGCATTTATTTGATGATACAGTACAGTTTAAGAATCCCCACATGGTAAACCTCTTGGTAAAACGTGTGTAAATGCATTAACCCTGAGCATGGAGCTAATATAGGTGTGAGGAGGAGAGAATCACTAACAACATTCTTCTCTGAATGATGTTCTCCTGGCAGACGTGGTGTGCAGCATCCTGCACACCCAGCAAGCAGTGGGAAATCAGTGTAGCTTGGAGTTGTGCTGTTACACGGTATCATCCTGAAAATAACTACATGTATAAGCCACCTGCAAGTATTCCCTGTTGAAACTCCTCTCCCACATTTTCATCAAAGACCAGCCCTGGGTTCGGCAAGAAGTAGGTATGCCATCGAAGTTGCCATTGTATGAGCTGAACCACTTGCATCAGGGTTTCCTGACACTGGTACCCATCTCTCCCATCCCCTTCTTTCCAGGAAGAGACAGTGGCTATGAAGAGCAGATGTTATAAAAAGATGACAAAGTCTTTCTGATCTATCAGAGTATTTTGAGAAGTATGCATGCTGAATGCAAAAGACAAGGAGTTGAGTTTCTTTGTTAAAAAGAAAATTGGCAGGTTTAAAAGGACATGCTTTAAACCCAAACCTCTACATGACTGTTGGTCTGCTCTTTTTCTTTTGCTCTTGTCTAAATAAGTGCGATTAGTCCTCTTACTGTTCTGCCTCCATGGGTCATTCATAGAGACTTTTAGTATTTTTAAGTGTTACTTATGAATAAAATCATGTAAACACCAAAATGCACAAAAATTAGCAAAAATTTTCTGCTCTGAATTTGTCTAAGACTAATTTTCTTTTTCCATTGCTTTGTCACTGGTTTAGCTTCTGCTTTGAATTGGGAAAGTTGTAGCATTGTGACAAGTGGATTAGCCAGTTGTATAATAGTTTTACTCTAATGGCTTATGGAAAAGTGAGACAGGGTAGGAATGACAGAAAACAAAATAGAGATTGAAGAAGATGGGTTGAAAAAGATGCATTTCTAGCAGTTAACCTGATCTTAAAAAGAATCGGGTAAGGGAAACAGGAACTGGTGGTCGTAAAATGAGGAGAAGTATCAGCTAACTTGAAGAGTTAAAGTTAAATAAAACTTTTAACATGTAGATTAATTATATGATACAATGCTTGGAAACATACAGAAGTACAGATACATTGAATGGAAAAAACAAATCATCATTGCTGCGTTTACTGGCGGATCAACTTCAGGGCTGGTTGGCAGACTGCTTTCATTAATTTATGCCTTTGTATTTCAGACTGATAAAAATCCTTGCTTCAGGACTTTCTTCAGTATTTGTAACCATCATCCTTTCACAGATTCCCAAATCTTTTAAGTAATCCAGATTGTTATGTGGACAGGGACTTTCTTTGGAGGTGACTGTTTGATTTATTTCACTCTTGGTATGCTAGGACTGTATTTTTCTACCACAGAAAACATGTAGTTTTGACTGCCTTCATTATGGTAGGTGAGTTCGGATGATACTCTGAACAGTACAGACAGAAAAATTTTCTTTAAAACAAATTCTGAAAAGTGGGTCTTAGTTTCCTCTAGGGACATTTGCAAATGCATGTGACATCTGTAATACCGTTTATGCAAGTCTCATCCCTATAGCAAAGAGGATTTATATTGTAGTTATGACTTGTTATGAGATTTGTAACATCAACAGTCTCGGTGAAACTGGATCAGATCAGATGGCTTACAGAGGAAGCTCACTTTCTGCATGATGATTTCCTTCTGTGGTGAGTCTTTGACTATGCTGAGAAAAACTGGTGTTGGCAAGCGGAAAAATGGTGGCTTTTCCTTTGGTATTATCTAGGCTTTGGCACTGCAGTAGAAGGCAGAAGGGAAGGGAAGTTAGGAAGCTGACACTGTGGAGGGTGAAAGTAGAGAGGTAGGTGCAATCACCTATCTAGCATGTGCAATGCTCCTAATCCTCCTTTTGTGCAGGAGTCCCACTTGACGAGAGATACCTAGACTGGGATGTGGGATGTTTGTAGCATCCTGCTACAAACTTCAACATGAAAATGAGAACTTAATGAAGTGAGGTGGAACCTACAAGTTGACGTGCAATGTGAGGTTGTATGACACTAAGCAAGTCTGCTTAGGGGTTGCTGTAATACAGGCAGTAAAATAATAAACATAGCTGAGCAAAATAGCTCATAGAAATGAGCAGAATATAGCTTTAATTCAGTGGCTTTCCTCAATAACTCAAGCGTGGGTTAGCTATGCCACAGGAAGCTGCACTATTTATGTCTCTGATTTAATACAATGTTCAGGTACCATGATGATGAACACACATAAAAGCATATCTAGATTAACAAGGGGCATTAAACTTTGTGAGAGAGAAACAGAAGAGGATTGTCTAAGCATTGAGCATTCTTTTAAAAATGTACAAGCTTCGTTCTGCATGACCTTTTTTATTGCTAGCCTCAAATAAAAGAATGGAGCTTATACTTTATCCTTTGGGCTGATGGAGCTGAAGTGCAGATAACCAAAAAGTATTCTATTATCCTATCAAAGGAACTTGGGCCTTGACTAAATGAAAAGATAAGGCCTTTCATGTGAGCCTTATCTGTAGGTTTCTGTATCTTCTTCATCAGTTGCAATAGCTTCTGAATAAAATGAATGGAAAACATTTTTACTGATGCTAGGCAAGTAATGCATCTCTTCGCTCTTAAAGTGGCAATATACTAGTTAAATGTGAATGATGAAAGAGGTTTTATCAAGTGTGTTCACCATCTACAGCCCGAGTCTCTCTTTGTTGCCAAGGAGAAAGGTTCGAACTAAAATTTTAGGACTGCAGGAGGAGGTATGTTCAGCAAGGTACTGTAATCCTGAGTATTATTTTCTTCCAGTTTCAGTTGTTAAAAAAAGGTTCAGTCCCTTGTAAACTGCACTGACTTCAAGAGGACCAGCTTCAGTATTAGAGGTGGGAATGCAGGTATTCCCTGGCCTTGTTAAGCTACTGACAAAAGGGAGTAGCAGCAGTAATTGGGATAAAGAAGCTTCTCATTAACAGCTGCTCTCTGCTTCTCTTCATCTTGATGGTGGCTAAAGGCAAGGAGGGGAAGGGTGTGAGAAGGGGCATCCCCGCACTCCAGGGGCACTCCTGTAATGCTAGATGTCAGAACGCGCTGGGGATTGGTGGCAGATGGAGGTGTTCAGATCTCAAAAAAATTACTCTAGTGATCCTATTCCTTCTTAAAAGTCAGATCGTAGTTATGCATTTGAGGCTTTTTATGCTAGGCTTCTGACAAAGAATTTAGTCAAATAAAACAGGGTTATTAGCAAAGAGAAGAGGGGTAACCACCATTAGCAGTCTCTACAGCAGCGGCATGTCTACAGCAATTCTACTTGCTGCAGAATTGATTTCAGTGAGTGTTGGGGGCACTCAATATATTGTTGGATGGGCTATCAAAGTGAGGAGAGATGAACTGATGTGCATGATATCATTAATTTAGATAGAATTGTTGAAATTACCAGAGTGGATCTTCCTAAAACTTTAAAGGCTTGTGTTTCTGCTATGTATGCCTTGATAATCAGTTACAGACTGTAAATACAATAGTTCTTTCAAACTGGAATGCCGGGCAAGGCAAAAGTCAGCCAGGAAGGAGTATTCAGACTTTCTTCGTTATGGAGCTGAATTTAGGAGCTAAACTGGGAGAATAAGTTTCCTGGGGAGCCAGTAAGTTAAAGGGTGCTTTTGCAGAACAACTCAGAGCAGAGGTCTGTATCTCTAAACCAGTTTCATAAAGTAGGTGCATAGCATAGGCACCCAAATTTAGATACTTGAAGACTGTGTGAATACTATCCTAGAGCATATGTTGCCATAGTCACAAGGAAGACAATCTGCATCCTGTGAAATATTTCTGCCTTGTAGTGATTTCAGTGAATAACTGTTGTAGTGTTTGGTCTTCTGTAAAAACAAGATTATCAGTCCAGTTGGGGCATTATTTTTATATTTAAGAATATGATTGGATTTTTCTGTAACACAGCCAATGAACCAGTGTATGTACTAAAGCCTCTCTGAGCTTCCAGCGAACCGCTGTCTAATTTCATCCACCTTGATACTCAAAACTGGGATTCAAAGAGTACTCAAGAAGACCATGTGGACTTCTAATGTGCCTTTTCTCATGAAATGTCTTTTACACTGCCCATGTTATCCTTTGTTTTTACTGCAGCCACGTTGCATTTCTTTTCCTGCATGGTGCCAGATACTTGATGTTCAGCCTCTCTCTGCATATTTTTTATTTAATGGGAAAACTTCCCCCCTACCCCATTCCTCTGTACAGAATAAATGTGAAATAGGAATGCTTAATTAATATAAATCCATTGTAAAGAGCCTAGTGTTAAGAGGAAATTAGCCCTCTTCCAGTAAGGTTATATTGTGATTATTCGTAACAAAGATGTCTTACTTCTTTAGAAAAGCAGTTGTTACTAGCAACAGATTGGGTACGTTACAAAATAGACCACTGGTCTGCTTAGTGCATGATGTTAAGTAAAGTAACCACTTTGTTAATTTTACAGCCACATCTCTTGCATTACATGGAAGCAGTTTTTTTATCGGAAATTTTAGGGCCTGTTGTTTATCAAAACCACTATGTTGACTTCCATAGAATTAACTTTGGCACCTGGTTTACACAGAGGGAGGCCAGTGTATCGCTGAACCTGCTGTCTGGTCAGATGGGAATCACACCCCTTCCTTCAGAGCTCAGCGTCGCTGGAGCCCTCGGCGTTTCCTGAACGCAGAGCAACCTTTCTAAGGACTTCTTCAAGGCTGTAAATCTTTCCGTGTAAAACTATTGCGAGTGGTGTTTGCAGAATTAAATCAAGGTAAAATTTATCCGTTGCTTAGCAAGGTCACTGACCAACCAGCTTGCAGGCTGTGATTACGCTGTACTTTCTAAAGGCTTATTAAAAGATGCGATTTGTATTTCGTCTTCATTAAATGATTTTGAATCTCAGAATTAAAATCCTCAAGCCAAGCTGGGAGGTCTCATCACAGCTTTATATATTGTGTAACCCCCTAGAGTACAGGCTCTGGAGTTTATGCAGAAATCCTTGGGAAATAGGACATAAATGTCACTGACTGACAGTTGTGTTACAGTAACAACATAACTCACATCTTCATAGCAGTTCTGACTAAATTCCTTGTCAGGAGGTTTTTTAGTTTCCAGTTAAGTCAATTACCAGTAAGATGGTTTAGATAGAGCTGATACTAGAGTTTTGTTTAATGTACCGAGTGGTCCCTTGTGGCCCTGTTCAGATATGCATTGTGCTAGGTTGTGGGCAGGTAGTGGCTTTCACTCTCCAGAAAGGCTGCGTAATTTGCTTTTCACAGGGTACAAATAGTGAGCAGGTATGGGAGAAGAGGTGGGAGAAGAGGTAGCAGAGAAGCAGGTAACTGAGGATGCAGGTACAAACAATTTATCTGCCCGACTTTTCTGAATTAGGAATTAGAAGAGCGCTTATTAAATTCTTTCTCTGGTGCTGCTCCATACTGCTGAGTATGGACAAGAAAACTTAATATGAGTCTTTTTCCTCATATCAAATCAGACCAAGGGTACATTACAGCTGGGCTTGCTGGAGGCAGAAGGCACAACACTCTGCTTTTGTAATTTAATTTTGTATGAACCTCACGGTATCAGCATTGTGTATAGAGCAGCCAGTTGCACAAGATAAATAATGTTGCATTTTTGAAGTTTCACAAGGTTTATAATAAAATAATTTTAAAAATACAACAAGATGCGAGTCTTACAGATTGACTGTTACTTCAGTTTAATGGCAGACTTTTTTTAAAGAACCTAAACTGTCATGTGGCTGTTACCAAGCACCAGTAATTTCATGCGCAGCCCCCATGTGAAAACTCTTGTTGTTGGTTGTATTTTGCTTTTGACCACTAGAAACCTCAGCCACTGTTGTGTTTGCTGTGGCTACACGTGCAGTAACCACAGAAAGTTGTTTCAAACCACTGATCAAAGTTCTGTCTCTACTGGTCATAGCTTTAACATTATTTTTTGTTTGTGCTCTCACATTCGCTTTGGCTTTCAGAATACAGTAGGATAAAAGTTATATTTTTAAGAAAAGATTTTTTCAATTTCAAACACTAATAGGAATGGCTTACTGACTGTCTCCTTAGCTCTGAGTTTGGACATTGAGGCTAGAGCAACAGATATCGTTAATAATTGCAGGGTTGGATATTCTGTAGGACTCCAGTTACTGCAGTAGCCTGAAAATGTGAATAATTTGGCTCATGGTTCATAGTGAGAAATGGGAAAGTCTCCAAACTGAAATTTGCAATGGACGATACTAACACAGTAGAAGTGACTAAAGAAAATTTCATTTGGGGGCCAAGGATTACCCTCTCTTAAGCCAGATATGCCTCACCCTGTCTGTATGTCCCTTGAAATCTTGCTTTACCTTAACAGTAGGACTTTCTGTTGTACTAACATTGGGAAGTATTAGGTTACCTAACCTGTATCTTCCCTGCTACCATCTTCAGTCTCTCTTTTTCGCCTAACAAATTTTTAAAGAACCTGTCAGATAATGAATTCTCTTGAAAACCCACTATTACCAAATAAAAGATGATACTGCAAGGTGGGGCAGAGCAATAAACATGAAGACACATCATAATACTCTCTCTGGTTATGTTACGAGGCTGGGACTTGTGTCTTGCTCAGCATAATGAAGAAGCACCTTTGCAGCCTGAGTCATGACTACAGTAATCTCTGCCTGTTGCTGCCAGGACCATGACTACCCTGAGAGGCTGCACTTGTAAATCTACCCTCTCTAAAAAATGCTTCCTTGCATATGGGTCTTCTTTATGGGGGATGTAAATCAGCGCTGGAAAAGGCAGCATCCACTGCCAAGAGATAATGCTGAACTGAACTTCAGCAATTTTTTTGGCCGTTTTCCTAATCTTTTGAGGTCCAGAGGAAATATCTCTTAAATTGCCGTGGTCTTCTCTTCATTGTACCTTTGCTTTCTTAACCTTGAACTGTGTTTTATAGTCTCTCTGGTGGGACACATGCAGGGTTTCTTTGCCATAGCAGGAATCCCAGGCAAGAGACTTCAGGTATAATCTCCCTAGATTTAACAGAGGTTTTTTTGTTCACTGTTAGAAGATGATAATGGTAGAAAATCACCACTGTTTTTTAATACCCCTGAGCTCTGGTTGTCTGGACCCTGAATGTAGAATTTACCTGTCTTCAATGACTAAATATTTGGTAGCTGTTAACACCTGCCAGCTAACGAGGTGGTTGATACTGTATGGTGTCAGACCATCATTATACCGTGACTCCATATGATGGGAAGCTTGCTCCTCATCCACTCCAGGGACAGCCCTGCCGGGCCACTGCCAGCTTCCTCTGGGGCCTCTCAGCCATGCTCGCTGTGCCTCACCCATGGAGCAGGTGCAAAGCAGTCACCTGTGGGTGTGGGATATTCCTGGAGCAAATCCTTGATTTGCCTTGGTCCCAGAGCATGGGTGCAGTCCATCCCGGCTCTGGGACCAAGGCGAATCGAGCAGCAAGCTTGGCCAAAAAGGCTGAGCAGCACAGGTGCAATTTGACCACTGGATGGCAAGTTAAGAACATAGCCTCATACAGTTCTTAGGATTTTGAGAAATCGGTGGGCCTCCAGGTCAGAAGAGGGTTGGGGAATCGGCAGGGTTTTTTTTTCCTGTGGGTGGGCACTTGGTTTGGAAAAGAAATTGCTTGACTGTGGAGTTGTTTGGCAGGGGGGGGGGGCAGCAGAAGCGAGGGCTCATTTTTGCTTTAAGAAGAGGTATGCAAGATGGAGGTGTTGACAGAGACATGCACTCTGAATTTATTTATTGTTAAATGGATACAATTGTTCTCCTTTCCTTCTTTGTTTGTGGGAGTAGAGAAGCGGTGACCCGATGGGGGCTGTTTCACATAGACCCAAAATGAGGCCCAAACGCTGGGCCAGCAAGCAGAGGATAGCTGATAGCCACAACTCCATTTTGCTCCACAACTGAACGGCAAATGCCTTGGCCCCTTTTCTCCTAAAGATGCTTTCTGATTTTTTCCTGTTTCTTTCTCACTTCTGTGTCCTTTCCTTTCTAACTCCTTCTCCAGATTAAAGAAAAATAGCCTCCATTTATTTTAATGGTCCATATTTCTGTCTGTGAACGTTACATCTGTTTTTGTACAAACTGTTCCAGTTCAAAGGGGAACAGTTCTGCAAGTGGTTGGTCTCCACTTCTGGATGCTGATGTTTTGTCTGCTGAAAAATTGACTTTTCTGGTCACTGGTAAAATGCATTTGTAAAGATAGGGAGCATCTGTTCATAAGTTGTCAAACAGATGGAGCCAACTAAGTGAAAAAGCATTTTTGTGCCCATAGCCCCTTTAAAGCATTGCTTTCCAGCTGCTTCTTTCTTTAGAAAGGGTATCTTGCAGAAGACATACTGAGTATCTGGA
The DNA here is from genome assembly GCA_035582835.1 of Phoebastria nigripes. Taxonomy (NCBI): domain Eukaryota; kingdom Metazoa; phylum Chordata; class Aves; order Procellariiformes; family Diomedeidae; genus Phoebastria; species Phoebastria nigripes. Next base: position 259,746 of record JAYKAV010000411.1, on the reverse strand, counting down.
GTTCTTAATGGTAAGTCCAAATGCCTGTGCTCAGATGCTGAATTAATTACAATACTAAGTCTGGATGGAGTCATCTGAATAATTTTCTATAATGCCTAAGCAGACATAACTGTAAGCCAAATCACCATGTTTCGTGCAGAGGAAAACTGAACTCTCCAGTTTAATGAAATTCTTTGGATATGCCCCTGAAGTAGTGAGTGAACAGGTTGATACAATTTAGACATTTAGAAAGTTTTTGACAGAGTTCCTCACAAAAGGCATTCAAGTCATAGGACAAGTACTTAGAGGGCAAAAGGCAGTGGTGCATCATTATTTGGAAATTGGCCGAAAGATGCAAGTAGGAATTTCTGTAGTGAATTTTCATAGTGGTTCAAGTGTTGCAGCATATCTGTTCTTGAAGATTTGTTTGAACTCTTTGCCTGTGTTGCTGAAATGAAAGTTAACTCTAACCATAAAGGTAAAAGCCATGGACCTTATTGTCAGTGAATATGACCGTTTATGTAGAGGAGTGGTAAATTAGTTACTTAGAATATAGAAATATTTCTTCTCCTGAAGTTGGAGATAGCCAACTAGACTGAAAGGCAATACATTTTGCAAAATAAATAACAAATAGCCCTCTACATAAAATGTAACTACCTGCAATTAGCAGAGCCCGTAAAAGAAGATGACGTTTCAGTGTAAAGGCATACTTGCCTTCACTTACTTTGGTAAAGGGGCTCCTTTAACTGTTAAGCTGTTGCCAGTGATGATCCTGCAGCCTTCAGAGCAGACCTGCCTGCGGACTCTGTGAGTGCACTGCAAGGGATGGACTGGAAGTCGACGTGGTCTGACAGCTACTTTACCTTCAGTGACAGGTTCTCCTCTCCGCAGATGTCTTTCCAGGTGTTCCTTTTCTGCAGCTGGGCAGTGTATCTTACAGCACTGCTAGCCTGGAGGAGGATCAAAGATACAGAGTTTTAAATAGAAGATTTGGGCTGTTTGAGCATGTCTTTGAAGCGGGGGGGTGTTCAGATGGTCTTTGTGGCTGGATCAATTCTATGCTAATGCTCACTTGCCTGGTTTTGGGAGAGAACACACCCAAGAGCAGTCTGTTTAAAAGCAGAGGTGCTGCCCAAACGAAGCTGGGAGAAACTTTCTTGTGATTTCATATTCTTGTAGTAAACTGAACCTGCGTACTGACAAAAGCAGAAATCTCTTCTTTCTTATTTTTTCCACCACTGCTGCATACAGCAAACACTCTTTCAGCCTTGCTAAGTTAGTGGTTACACACTTCCTCCCTCTGCCCCCCCCCCAGCAACCTCAGCCTCACACCCAATCTGCAGAGTCTGCATGTACGAAGGAGAATTTTGTTTTTCATCTTCTAAAAATCCAACTCTCTTCTCTATTTACTTACCTTTGAAAGTAGAAGTAATGTATATAAAATGATTGCAGAAGGGCAACTAGCTATTCTTCTGAACCAGGAAAACAAGGGAGTTAAAAGCCTCTTATGTAAAATTTGGGCTATGTCTCAAAAATGTCTTTCTCTACCATTCTTCTTTTCCTTCCTAGGTCAGCTTTGCCATCTGCACTCTCACTAGGGGCTGGGATTTGGCTATGTGTGAAGTAGGGTAAGACAGCTGAAAAATTGTTCTAGGAAAAATTGCTGCTAAAGGTGTTCTGCATTCGAATGGTAACTGCTGAAAAGGAAGCACTTCCCTGCTTCCATTAGTGACTTTATCATGATTGCTGCTGCTATTTTCCTGTGCTTTAAGTTTACTTTCAGGTAGATTCTATTAGTATTAGACAAATATTTCCACTTCTAACATTTACAGTTGTGAATCAAATGTCTTCCCTTTTCACAAGTTCAGAAACTCCTTAATAGACACTGCTGAGTAAACTGGGCTCAGCCTTTTAAACATTCTCTGTCCTGCCTTTGTAGCCTGGGCTTGAAGAAGAGTGTACATGGACTTTTTCTTCCCCAGGAGGACAGTGTGAGCCAAACCATTCTGTAGCCCAACTCTCTCTCCTTTTTGGCAACTGTGCAGAATGGCTTACGGTATGTGGAGTTTGGTGCAATTCCATTGGAATTCGCTAGAGTTGCACTGATTTATACCTGGTGTGAATCTCGTCTTTCCGAAATATTACTGATGCAACAGAAATGCGGAGCTCAAAAGTCCGTAACTAAGAAGCAATAGTGGTCTTTCTTTTGTTTTGCAGTAAGTAAATGGATCATTGTTATCACGGAATCATTGTTATCACTAACTTCAGTTTTCATTATCAGCTGGAAAAAGATGAATACTTTCAAGATTATCAAAATAAAAACACCAATAAAAATACCTTATTCAGTAGTTTCTGGTAGAGTGGTATCCCTGAAACCTTGCTATCAGTACTTTAGAAGCTGCCACAGCAGCTATCTCAAATTGATAGACTGCAAACCTGTTGCTGGAACAGATGTTAGTATTCCTGTGGGCAGCACTTCCTAGTTTAACTTCAAGTACCACTTCTTTAGCAGTGGCTTAGGAGGGATGGTAGTTGGAAAAACTCTCTTGTGATTGGAACATAAATGGGAAGAGCTTCAGTTATAATAGTGACACCTGTGTCTTTTTTGTAGTCATGGCACCCAGGCTTTGTTTTACATGATAGAAACATGAATTTTATGTTGTTTTTAGAGTATGAATCTCCCCATTTTGAGATGGTGCATCTCTTTTTCCTGCAAACATCCAGGCAGTGCATAGCATTGGACTAGAAGGATAGTCATCCCTAAGAAGGAAGTCGGTCACCGAGTAACAAACTTTTCATTTCAGTTGTATGTGATGTGATTCACTTCCTGCTTCAAACCTTAGTTCTGTGTTCTTAGGCAGCTGAAGTTTCACACCCAAAGTCTGTTTTTCTACAGCATTTGAACTGATTCCTGTACATGTAATGCCCTGCAGTCAAAGGACTGCAACAGAGAACGTACCACGTGTGGTAGGTATATGTTTGCATTTGCCTACAGAATGAACGTCACTACATCATTGTAAGCGTGCCGTTTGCCTTTACGAGACCCCCTGCCTCATAAACAGCCTGTATTTTTTCGTATATGATGGGGAGAGAAAGCAAAGTGAGGGACTGTGAAGGTGGTGGGGGAATCTGTTGGAGAGATACATCTGTAGAAGAGCAAATACTGTCTATGGTAACAGCTTCAGGTCCTGAAGGTTAATGGAAATGCCTTCCTTGGAGTTTTGCAACCAGTCTGTTGTACAAGTATGTGCTATGTAGTTTGAAAAGCGAGGATCAGCTTTATTATCGTGCAACTCTCTTATTATCAGCAGCTACATAAATTAGATCTAATTGTGTGGCTTCTAGGATTCTGTGTGTTTGTGAGTTAAATTTGCTGCTACAGCCAGTGTAGTTCATTGTAAGTTCAGTATGTTACTGAATATTTATGAATGAATATTTTTTGCATTTTACAATGACATTTAGCAATATGTTACAGCTAGAGCCAAATAAAATAAAACCTTCTTACAGAAAGAGCAGACGGGGGAAGATATCTCATCAGATTCTTGCTTTTCCTTGACAGATAGTTTGGGGACCTGTTCTGGAATTTTATAAATGACTGGTTTGTGAATCTGGCATAAAATCCTGGCCTTGCTGAAGTTAATGTGTTTTACCGCTGAGTGCAGCAGTGGTAACACTGGAGTTCTTGCTTCTACCCTTCTGTCCACTTTTCCGTTCCTGAAGTGTGGTGAGGTGCAGGGATGCAGACAGGGAGAGGACTGGTCTTCTCCTTTCAGCTCAAGAAATGACTGCATGGAAGGATTTTCGGAGCTGGGCTATCTGTATAGAATAAACTTACTTCCCTACCCTCTGCTCTCCTCTCTGCTTTCTTAACTCTCCCTCCCACACACTCTGTCTCTCTATCTCTGGGCTTTTCTGTAGAGAGCAAGAAAGGAAGACCCGGGAGGAAAGGTTGCTGGCTATTAGCTGAAGCAAGTTCTGCCTTAAATGTTTACTTTTGCTGAAGGAAGGAAGGAAGACTGTTTGGATTTGCCTGATCTTTTAAGGGTCTGGACAACATTTGCATTTACTTTTCTATATCAATACAGTAAAGCCCAACACAGAGGTGTTTTAAACTTGGCCCTCATGTGCAGTGTTCCATCCCAGCGCTGACCAATCTGTCTTAGCTCTGTATGGTAAGATTGTTTTCTTCGCAACCAAGTTGACCCAAGTGACTTACCTATATTCCTTCTGATGTGCTTGGAAGCTCTTTTCTTGTTTTGGGCTTGGAATACTTTCGATAATTTTTTCTCTGATGAATTCCCTGAAGTCAAGCTTACTGACTCTCTTTGACCTCACAGGTTCTGTCCTGCCCCTCTCTGTTGGTGCAATAAATTGTTTTAATTTGCTGCCAAATGTTTTTACTGAGATTTTTATATTTATAATGGCTGTTTCCAGGCTAAGGTACAAATGAATAGCATATGGCTATTGTGAGAATAAAATATTAATTTTGGCAAATTCAGTCAATTCACAGTGGGTGTTCTTAGCCTTTAAAACAAAATTATCACATATTTGGCACAACTATCAAGTGCCTGGGTTTTGACTCTAAGCCTTAATCACCAAACGAAGAGAGCAGTGTGTTACTAACATATTATGAAGACATGGTAGCTATGACTGTGTGAGCCGAGGGTGGGTTCTACATGGCTGCCACATGGTAGAAAAGTGGACAGGTTGCAAAGTTAGGGCAGTATGCAACAATTAATATACTCGAAATGGAGTGGTCTGAGTGATGTGTTTGGATCAAGCATGCCAAACCAGTGAGTTCGGACTGAAAGCCTAAAAATTCTGCAAGTGTCTGGCTTGTCTCATGTTTGGTATCATCCAGAATATTCAAGCGTGTCTTTGTCTGTTGTTACCATCGAGTCTCAAGGAAGAAGAGAATAGATGTATGCGTTCAAAAGCAGCAGAAGAGTATCGATTGGTTGATTGGAGACCCACTGATCATAAATACCTGCATAGTACAGCATCTGATGGGCACTGCTGTATGACAGCAGCGTAAGCAGTATCACTTATGACTTCATTGTGCAGAGTGCTGACAGCTCTTGCAGAATCCTCTCTCTGGGAAATGAGGAAAGTCAGTGTTACATAGGAGGGCATTTGAGCTTTTTTTATTTGCATGGATACATCCAAGTCACCTTCATTCATTTCTGAATACCTCACCCCTTGTGTGACTGCAGTCCAGAATGACATTCACCTTTCAGATTACATACTGTGGCCCAGCGGTGTTATTGATGATGATTCTCATTTTCACAGGCATTAACAAAGCATGGTTTCATGAAGTATGTCATTGCTTCTGTGCTTCACTGGAGCATGATCTTCTGTAGGACCACCAGCTGATGGAAAATACAGGGCTGGAGAGAAGGCCATTTTCGTTTTGTTGTTGCGTATAATATGGTCTTTAAGTTATGTCTGTTGTAGGATACTACATGTCCTTATGAAAGGACTGATGTTGGTTCTGTTGAAGGAGATCCCAAAACGAACAGACCTATATGACACTGGCACTGTTAGGGAGCTGACTGGTGCTGTCAGTTATGGATTCATGAACTGTCTTTGGCATTAGTATTTAAAAACTGTGGAGCCTCCAACCTTGTAGGATTTGGGGATCTTTTGACGATGACAGGGAATTTGGGAGGGAGCAATAAATGAAGGCTTCCTAAGATATGAATATTTTTCATTCACATAAAACCTAGTTTCAGGAAAATTTTAATACTTTCTAAGAATACTTGGGAACATGCTGATAGATATACAATATTCTTAAATTCTGTTTTTAACACGGTAAAATACATGTGTGTGTATGCATGTAAGTTTGCGTGGACAGACACAGGGTTGGAGGCAGATTGCCCAAAGGGAGAGCAAGTTTCAGTTACCCTGCGTGTCTGCTCCCTGTCTGGATTGCTGTTTGGAAGAAATGTGACAGTATTACTGGCTCCTAAAGGAGAACACTTTTTCTGTGCATCTCGTATGCTAAGCAAATATAAACCAGAGGAGAGAAGAGGAGAGGAAAAAGGATGGGAAAGGAAGGGGAAAAGTCCATTTATTAAAGAAGATTTTGATAACAGATTACTTTTTCTGGAAGGCAGCGTACCACCACCAGAACATATGTTAAGCTGTAACTCGAAGATATTTTGACAATATGCAAAATGCCTTCCCAAACCTTTAAGTAAGCAGTTATGAGATTGAACCAGTTAACTGTTACTAAACATTTCACATTGTTTTCTGGCATTGTTTAAAGGTTCCGTGAGGTTTTCACTTTTTTCAAGGCCTTGTTCAAGACTGGAAATACTGGGAAGTAGCTGGGAAGTATACATATAATATTAGATATTGGAGGAATGGTTTTGTATCGTGCTTCATTCAGTTGTGTCACAAAGCGGAATAATAAATTATGAACAGAACTTAAATGACCGTCTGTCTCCTGTTCTAAAATAGCTTGAGTTCAGGAATCAGGACTGAGCTGAGATTGCAAGCTGGTGTTTTTATTTGTAACAAGAGTGTAAGCTTTCTGCAGGTGATTAAACTGTATAATGTGTCAGCATCAGAGCATACCAGAAATGGGTCTCTTGAACAAAAAGCTGTATAACTGGGATTAGTATTTTGGTATGTCCCCTGTTGTAGTGTCTGATAACCTCACAGAGCATTTATCTTCCAAGCTTAGTCCCCATTCTTCCTTGGCTTCCACTTTGTAAGTAAGGGCCATTGATGAGCACAGGAATTCAAGTCAATGTAACCTTGAACTTGATTCTTCCAAGTCCTGGGTTTGTAATCCCTAGACGTCACCCTTCATCCGGTGTGCTACCTAGTCTGGATCACTGGGCCTTTCTGTCATCCTTTGCACATTGCTGTCTGTGTTCCGGACATGTCTATACCCTGCTCCTTCGGTGAATTTGAGAGGGCAAAGYTAAACATAGGAATTAATATGATGAGTGGCATCTGGCTATTTCTTTTTAACTGTTCACAATGGAAAATTCATCTTCTTTTTTAAACTGTAGGATTTTTTGAAAGAGCGTGGTCTTTTTGTTTGAGTGGATTTATGTGGGTTTGAGTTCGAGTTTGTTTCAATGGGTTTCTATGTTAACTCTATTCTTACTTGAATATTTTTAAGGCTACCATAAAAACTTCCTAAAATGTTGTTTGTAGAATGATTTGAAGAATTTAGAAACATGTCTTCATGCATTTTGGTTCATATGTATGCATACAGACATTTGGTCTCTTTCAAAAACTGGAAGGTTTTACTTCTTATCTTTTTTTTTT